>BSCZ01000737.1:88501-133870 GCA_027924225.1 Bjerkandera adusta
TTCACGCTTTGACCGGCTGTCAGCCACTTTGGTCTTCTCGACGCTGACGGCGGTGCCTCATCCAAATTGGGCGAAGCGCAATCCAAACCAGGTAACCCACTCGTGTCGAACGCTTCTGACTCCGCGGCCTTGGACTGCTGCGTCATGCTGAACCCCGCAGAGCCGTGGATACAGTCGCGAAACATCAAGATCCAGAAGTCGACCAAGGGTCATGAATATTGTAACAAACAGGGAAGAAATGTACAAAGCAGTAGCCGTCGAGAGCGAGGTACAAATACATGGGACGAGGCAAGAATACTACACGACAAGTCACATTAGTCTAGTCCATCAAGCGGTCTGTATGGCGAGGCAACTGGCGAGCACTACACATCGAAACGTGGAACGAACGGCTCAGAGGCCGAGGAAAGCAGAGATGTACGCTGTGAAGCGTGCAAACGGAGCCTTTCCATTCTTTTTCGCAGGCTTCGCCTTGGGGCTCTGCGGGGACTTGGGCGACGCCGGTGCCTTGGTGTTGACACCGTTTCCAATCGATCCGTGTGTCCGGAGTGGCGACGGTGCTGGTGCAGCGGCCTTGGGTGCTTCGACGTGTTCCGTGAACCACTATAGGACGGGGTCAGACACTCAGTCGTGTGGTAGGGGTGGTCTACATACCGTTGACAAGAAGTTACCAGAGTCCTTGGGGTATCGTTTCTGCGTCTCGTAGTCGACGTAGGTGACGCCAAAGCGGGTAACGTAGCCGTCCGCCCACTCGAAGTTGTCGAGCAAGCTCCAGCCGAAGTAGCCACGAACATCAACACCGTCCTCCTTGACGGCGGCGAGCAACGACGACGTAACACCCTGGTAGTAGTGGACGCGGTCGTGGTCCCGGAGCGCCTCCTCAAGCGACATTGAGTTCTCGTCTTTGACTGCGAATCCGTTCTCGGTGACGCTGCACAAACAAGGCGTGAATAACAATGCGGGAATCGTCAAGGGCGGGCTGCGCACTATATCGGCTTGCGGTACCGCTGTGAAACGTGGGATGAGTGAATTGAATTATTTTGATGAAAAGCGGAGCGCATACCTTGTAAAGGTAGTTGAGCAGGTCGCGGAAACCAGGTGCGTCTGTGGGCCATTAGCGGTCCATTTCAACATCGAAAATTGGCAGGATATACTCACAGTCTTGCAACCATGCGCAGTGAGCTGTTTTCAACATGTCAGCATCAGCGGGCCATCACGTTTGTGGAGAACGAACCTTGTGTTCCAAGCTGGGTGCCGTCCGGGCGCGTGAAAGTGTACTCGACTCGTCCTTGGAACTCATCATCACCGCCAGCCTCTATGGGATTTGTTAAGAGCAGAAAAGGGTTCGACGGAGGGCAGGCTTACTGCATAGGTTGGTTGTGTACGTGTTCATGCCGTAGAAGTCTGACGACCCTTGCACAACGGCGAGCTCCTCAGGGGTAAACTCCGGAAGCCTCTCTCCAAGCATCTCTTTCATATACGCCGGGTAATGACCGAGGTAAATTGGGTCGGCAAACCAGCCTGTTTGAACGTGTCAGTAAATAGGCTTGGCGTACGCAACGAATTGCACGCACCGATTGCAACATCTAGCGCATGTTGAGCAGCAGCAATGTCTGATAGACGGGAATTTATTAGACAGGTGACCAGCGCGGTCATGCGGCGGCGTCTTACTTTCGGGGCTGTCGTCGTACGGCATCGCCCAGTCACCGTTGAGAGTGATTCCAATTTGGCCTCCCTGCTTCGCCTTGAACTCCTCGCGGTAGACCTTCACGGCATAGGCATGTGAGAGAATCACGCTGTGTCCGGCACTGTAAAGCGTGCATCAGTCATCCGAACAACTCCACAGAGGGCTAGAGTGTACGTACATCCACGGTTCAGTCGAAGAATCACCCTCTGGGGAGCGGAGACGATCACTTGACCGTCCGGGCGCGAACACACCGCGGCCGTATCCGAGGATGGAGATACACCATGGCTCGTTCATTGTCAACCTGCACAATACGTCCCATCAGTGAGAATTCATGTAAACCGAGAGCACAAGACGCACCAGTGCTTAACGCGGTCACCGAGGCGTTCGTAGCAGACCTATTCATTTCGTACGAGCTCCGGGTCAGATGGCGCACAGGATATGGGCGGCAGCGAGAGGCACGCACCCTAGCATAGCGAACATAATCTTGAACGATCTCAGTCTTGTTTAACCAGCCGAGATACCGGTCGTGAAGAGCCAGGGGCAGATCCCAATGGTACAGAGTCTAGATCGAACGGGTTTCTCAATATATTCCGACGTTCGCGAAGATGCCTACTCACCACAAAGGGAACGATTCCACGCTCCAGAAGCGCATCGACAAAGTCCGAGTAGAACTTGATTCCGGCCTCGTTCACTGGGTCGTTGCGACCTCCGAGGGGAATAATTCTTGACCATGCAAGGGAGAAGCGGTAACTCTTGACGCCGTACTGGACGAGCAAATCAAGGTCCTCCTTCCACCGCTTGTAGGAGTCGGTGGCGACATCGCCGTCCCGACCGTCGAGCGTCTTGCCAGTAATCTTGCAGAAGTCGTCCCAAATAGACTTGCCACGACCGTCCTCATTTACGGAGCCTTCAATCTGGAAGCTCGCTAATAACCAATGTAAGGTTTGCGACACAACGGGGCCCTCGAGAGTGCTCACCCGTGGCGAAGCCCCAGAGGAAGTCATTTGAGAGTTTCTGCGGAGGGGAACTGGTGGCAATCATGTCTTGGAGTGAGGAGGGGAAAAACGGGGTGTGAACTGGACCATGTTTGCATTTAAAAAGGCGTTGAGCAATACGCCGATATCATCTTGAGAGGCGTTCTGGGACGGCAGTTCCGAACGAGGGGCACCCGAGATTTGTCCGGGAGACTGGGGGAGGCGTAGGAGGAGATTCAGCCGCCTGGATTGAGCCGAGCCGGCCGTGGAGCAGGACGGAGAGACAGATGCAACAAGCACAGGTGGACCAGGCGGAAGTCGTCGACCTGGCTGCCGACCGCGCGCGGCGACGACGAGGCGGGCGACCTGTCCCCGGATTTCATCCAGCCCTTGAGTCCGCCAAGCCGACCCTGCGCACGCTGAGGCCGGCCCCGAGGCGCGCTGAAGCTCGGGGTAACACAGCCGCATACGGTGCCTGGCCAGATCTGCGAGTGCAATCGGCATGACCAGCGAACTGTCTCATTCCGTGATTTCGTGGTACCGCGGCTGCCGTCGTCCTCCCACTCCTGCTTGTTCTCCCACCATACCCATGCGCAGTGCTGGAAGCGCACTTGCTGTGTTATCAGGCGCTGCGGGTAGTGAGGCGGAGGTACCTCGCATGCTCCCAGGAGGCGAGAAGAAAGCAAGGCCGACCTGCAAGCGGGAGGGATTTGAGTGTGCGATCGCCCGATATTTCTCCGCCCCTGGCAAACGCCCACCAGATTATGAGAAGCGGGGGCGAATCGCGATTTATGAAACCCGGAAGAACACTTGCCGCCCCCTGCTCTCCCCTGCGTCGTTTCGCAACCAAAACAGACGAATTCACGAGCTCGCAGTTCACTCGGCTCGAGTTTGTTTCCCCCGAATTTGTCATTCTAATGCCTCCGACTCGCTCAGTTCGTTCCCTCGGTATCTTAGAAATTCTAGAAGACATCTCCCTCGAATGCTCATGAACCTGACAAGTCTAAAAGTAACTGTCATACACCCATACAAATGGTGGCGCGGAGGTCGTCCCAATTCGGCATGTCATCATTGATGACCATATTTCTCCGTGCAGTAATAGGCGCGCTAGTTCCTCCGTAGGCGAAAAGAACACGTTGGGAACACGGCAAGGACGAGCGTAGAAGCTTGACACGCCTTAACATCTGACGAAAGGTCCGTAGTAAGGTTGCAGAACCTCTCGTGGCACTGATCAACACGTAAAGACATCGAGTTCATTTTATCCGAGCTGAAATCCTCCGATGATACTCAGGTGGCTTCCTAGCATTCAAGACAACTAGTTTACTGCGAGGAGTTGTCCAGGCTGCCCCTGGGCGTAAAGACAGAAATTGACATGACTCGTCGTCATTGCATTCACCCGACATTTATGCAAGCTGGCGGCGAGCGTGCGACGCATACAGAGTTGTGTCAGAGAGACAGACCACTTCCTTTCTTTGCTATCGATACATTTTACATTGCTTCGTTGCTTCGTTACCCCTGCACCAGCTTGACGAGATCGACAGGAGAGCCGTTGCTGTTCAATCCCGCCTGGATGAACGCGACGTCCTTGAGGGTATCGAAAGGCTTCCCGAATCCGTCATCCTCTCCGTCGATCGCCTTGAGGAAACGGACGAGCTCGCTCTTCACTCCGATAATCTCATCTTGGAACGTCTCCTTCTCTTCCCCCGCGTCCCGGCCCTCGTTATCCTTGCTCACCCAGTTCACGATCGTGCGGATGACAGGCGGCTTCATGCTGTAGTCTGTCTCACTCTGCAGCCAGCCCCGATCGCCGGTGACGGTGATGTTGTTGTGAGCTTCCACGCTGCGGGACTTCTGCGGCGCGCCGAAGGTGAGCTCGATGAGCCCGTGAGAGCCGTCCTCCGACCGCGCTGCGGCGTTGATCGTATCGTGCGGCGGAAGGTGTTCTTGGTTCAGAGAAGCATACCCGGAAAGCGAGACGATCGGGCTGGGAAGTATCATACGGAGGGCTGCTGCGGTGTGCACGCCTCCATCCAACTGGTCACAACGAGAAGTCAGCGAGGCAGACAAAGGAAACACAGAAGTCGCGACATACTAGGAACCCGCCTTGGTACTGATCGCGTATGGTCAGCGGGAGAACGAGGATGATTCGGAGATCGGCTCACATCTGGTATGGTGCGCCAAGGAGTGTTGTACCACTTGCTGTCCTTGGGAACGTGGTTGACCACTCGGACGTTGTAGAAGCCCACCTTGCCGATCTTGCCCGAGCGAATGATGGCTCCCGCGCGCAGGTAGCCCGTCTCGACCTCGTAGTTCTCCGCGACGCGCCACACGAGCTTCTTCGGCTTGTAGGTCTCGTCGTAGTCCTTGATGAGCGCGATGCCGCTCGCCACGTCCTTCGCGACGGGCTTCTCGCTCAGGACGTGCTTGCCCGCCGCGAGGGCCCTGCGCACGATGTCCGGCTGGACGGAGATCGGGAGCGCGACGATGACCGCGTCGATGTCGGTGCGTGCGAGCAGCGCGTCGAGGCCCGCGTTCGGCGCGCCATCGTGGTACACCTGCGGCGACGCACCCAGCACCTCGTGTGCGGCGGTCGCGAGCTCGGTCGCGCTCTTCTCCGATCGCGAGTAGATCGCCCTGAGCTCCGCCGTGCCCTCTGGGAGCGCCGCGATGGAGGGCAGATGCGCTGGAGAAAACGGACAGCAGGTGAAACTCCGGCGCAATGTCGAGTGCAAAACGCGATGGGCGTACCCTCCTTTGCGAATATGCCTGAGCCGAGGATGGCGAGACCCTTTGGAGACATCGTGGCTGGAGTTGGTTACTGTCGGACGAGCTTGAATGGGCTGGATTTCGTCGGAGGATTGCGCTCGGAGAAACTGAGGTGTTGCGCTGAAGTATATACGCCTATATTCCCTGGACACAGCTTCCTGTCAGATGCTGTGGTACCCGTTATTTGTACACTCAATTTTACCTTTGCTCTCTGGCAGCTTTCGTCGGAAATGAGCGTGGAATCCAAGCGGGGCTCCTCGATTCGCACCATCTTATAGCCCGGAACCTTATCGGATAAATAAATGATGACATACTATCTTCGGAATTGTTCCAAGCCATCCTTGAGCCTGACAAACCCATCGGTGCGATCAGGTGAATCTGGTGACCCATTAACCACTTGCATAGAAACCCGGGAGAGAAGGACGAACGATCCGGAGGCGCAAGCCTATATTTCTATAAGAAATTCGGGCATTGCATGTCCACCAGGCACCGTGCACTTTACCCTAGCTAAGGCTTGTTCCTGATCTCGTTCCCCGCAGATCGCTTTTCCTGACCATATGCCATCGGTGATTTACTCCGAGCTCTCGTGTAT
Source organism: Bjerkandera adusta (assembly GCA_027924225.1). NCBI lineage: Eukaryota > Fungi > Basidiomycota > Agaricomycetes > Polyporales > Phanerochaetaceae > Bjerkandera > Bjerkandera adusta. Next base: position 94,518 of record BSCZ01000737.1, read on the forward strand.
GCCTATTTAGACCTATATCACTAGCTGACCGTTTAGAAGTCGAGAATTTCTGCAGTCGCCAAGTGCTCTGGAAAAATATGGCACTGCGTGGGGTTGAAGGGGGTTGGACATGGGTCTCAGAGAGATCATGTTACGTCTACCCTAGCCCGTAGCTTATGGAGAGATTCTGGGAGCGTCATTTCGCTGACTGCGGTCGTTGTGTGGTTATGTTTGGTGGCATCCTCACGGGCATTGATGCCATGCTCATCATTGCCACAAGACACTGACAACACCTCGAGACCAGCTACTTCGCCGTATCATCGAGTTCAACGCACCGTCTGTAGTTGGTCGTCCGCAAGCTAGCACCTCTGCATACGATGTTGTTGAACCGAGGAATGCTGGCTCCGCGACCAATCTGCGATGGCCGTGACCCCCAACTTGAAAGAGGCAAGGCTTCGCTCCGCTTTGGGCTACCAATTTCCGCCACCCGAACGTTCAACGTGTCGCCGTATTTGAAGACGTTCACACGGATGTCATGTTGTCTCGTCTGGGCCACGAGTCATCTCAGCCTCTTCCCGCGACTACCTCCTGCAATCGGCTATTCTCTGAACCACGCAGACCCGACCCAAGAGCACGTCAAAGGGATCTTATTTAGCTGGTATGTTTGAATACGATATTACACACGAAGATAGACTAACAATCAGGCGAAGGAGCTGCCCATTTTCCCTCTCGAAATGTCGTCTTCAAGCCCCCGGCTCGCTACTGACGATCTGGGGGGAATGAAATCGGACGAGGAGGTGGACGACATGGTAGTAGGCCTCAAAGCGGGGTTCGAGAAGGTCGTCGCGCTGAGGAACAACTATGCACCCATCAACCGACTCCCTCCGGAGATCATCTGCGAAATATTCCTTCAACTGGCGAGACATTGTTATCGGCTTTCCGATAAGACATACCTGCATGGATGCCGCACGGTCATTCCAGGCAAGGATCCTTACGCTTGGATCGTGGTGACGCACGTTTGCCGGTATTGGCGAAGCACAGCTCTCCACTTCCCCAAGCTATGGACGTTGATCTCTCGTAAACAAGTGGACATTGTCCGAGCATTTGTTTCTCGATCAGGTCAAGCACCTCTTGACATCGTCGAGCATCCAAGTGACCGAAATGCGCATCAAGTTATGAAGATACTCCTCGAAGAAAGCGACCGGTGGCGAACCTTGGAGCTCAGCGCGACTCATTGCAGTTGGGACCAACTCCCCCGGAGCGCACCGTCGCTGGAAGTCCTCCGGCTCAACAGCTGGGCATCCCAAGTTGACACCAACTCATTATCCTTCGAACTTCCTCGCCTTCGAAGCGTCTATCTCGTACACTCGCCGTTCTCCCTTGTGGAGCGTATAGTTAAACGAGACACGATAACCAACCTAATCCTCATCAATATCACTCACACCCAGGCTCCGGCTACATGGGCTGGGGTTTTACGATCGATGCCATTCCTTGAGGAACTCCAGCTAAAGGACGCTATCCAATCTATTTATCCGGCCCCACATTCCCAGCGAGCATCACTCCCCCGACTACGCTCTTTGAACCTAGTCGAGAGTAACAGAGGTGGTGCATGCGCAGCCCTCCTTGGCATGCTCACCTTCCCTTGTTCCACCAGAATCTACTATGGGAATGTGTCAGATTCGACGGACGACCAGAGCCTCTATCTCCTCCAGGCCGTCTTGATCAACCTTACGGGGGGTAGCTCAGATCTTGCACAGGTGCCTACACTCCACACCTGCCGCATCGATTGCCCATATAGGTCTGGTCGCGGTTCTTCCGTGTCTATCTATCTATGGACCGATGAACTTTCCCTGGATGATTTTTCCTTCAATTCGACTCCGAAACCCCTCATATCGCTCCAGTGGGGAACAGAACACCCGTGGGACGCATTCGGTATCACAAAGACCTTTCTCGACGTTTTCCCGCTATCGCAGTTGCGCATCCTATACGTCGTCGGGCTCTTATCGTGTGCCGTAACACAGGAGCATCACGCCAAGTTGCGGAACGTCCGCGCCCTCTATGTGGACTATTTGTCCGAGGACACTCTGGAAGGGGATGCGGAGTTACTCTACCCTTCGGTGGACGAAGGGGTCCCGCTTCCGTTCCCCAATTTAGATCGTCTTGCTTTTCGGGCTTTGCCCTGGCACGAGCACCCGTTGGGTCACCCTGGACACAGTGCCGAGGACGTCACCTATGATGTTCGAGGCATGCTGATCCGGAGACAAGCTGCAGGGCTTTCGCTGAAGTCCCTCAATATCCACGTGGGACTCAACGTGGACCCTGACGAGGTGGCGGCGCTGATGAACGACGGTCTCGTGGAGAAGGCCACAATCACTGGGAAGAGGAGGGGCGAGGAGGAGTACAAGAAGAGGAGGAGTCAATCCTGGCGCCACACACAGAAATAGAACTAACTTGCCAATGTTGGACGTGGTATTCGACAGCGAAGGGAAAGAAAAGCTAAGGGCACATGGCGTTGAGCTGCGTGTATTTCTTGACAACTGGGGACCTCAGCTTTGGCGGTTTTCCGTCGCGATCTAAGTACTTGCTTTGTGCTCCCACCGATGTTGCGCCTACCATCATTAGTTGCACCAACACTCGGGGACAGCCTTTAGACACCTTACAGCCTCTCTCTTCGTAACCTCGTCACTGACATGTCAATTGAATAATCTCAATAGAATCTAAGACAATAATATCATAGCTTGCCCTTCGCAACTGCACCCTTCTTCCGATTGACGGCGGCAGGAACGACAAGAGCCATCTGCGTAGAAACCGCCAGACACCGCTGATGCTCCTTCCAATCGTCCCTCACCTGGAGCGTAGCATCGTCTCCGTCTGGTGGCGCAGTCCACACCTCCACGACAACGTCGTGCCGCGCGCTCGGGTCGTTCATGAACTTCCCCTGTGAGAACACTGCGACGGTGCGTTTCGCGGTGTGCGGGTCCGACAGCTTCGGAATCGGGAACTTGAATTCGAGGGTCATCACCATCGTCGGGAGCCATCTACGCTTCGATAATCAGCATCCGTCAAGGGTAGAACAAGAGAAACACACGTACACTTGGTGCGACGGTAAGACCGGAAGGGCCAACGGCGGTGACATGAATATATCCGCGAAGAACGCCAGCATCTGAGGCGTCATGCCCTGTTCGAGTGGCTCCTTGAGCGAGACATAGTCGCCCCACTGGAGCCCTGGTTGTGGCTCAGTCGACTTCAGACGGGCGAAGTACGCGGGGTCGCAGAGAATATTCAGTCGATTCTTGAAGTTCCATCTGGTGAGCTTGTAAGTTGCGGCTGGCAAGCAGCGAGAAGGTGGCTCGTGCATCGGTGTCCGCACTGCGTAAGGCGACGGCGGTGCGAGCGTGGCGCTGGGGACGGACGCGTCGGCGGGGGTGGAAAGCGTACCGAAGATCATATGCGTGAGGACTTTGTCTTCGTTCTGTGTGAGCCAGGACGTCAGCGTGGACTACTCGGGGTTGAGGGTTGAGGACGTACGTTTTGCACAAAGTTGACAGACATATTCTTGTAGCCCTTTCCCACTTTCAACACCTTGATGTGCACTTCGAATGGCCCGACGACCGCAGACCTCATGAAGTGTGCCGTGAGGTGTATGGGATCGGGATGTGGTGTTCCAGCTTGGTGCTTTACCGCAGCGTCCAGAATAAGAGCGAGGACATAACCTGCAAGCCGACGAGTTATTCTCCCCGTTCAAGCCATACAGAGGGAACTATACCTCCATTGGGCACACTAACGACCAGTAAGTATCCCTAGAGTAACGTGAGGACGGTTCAGACGTACGACATGACCGTCCATTCCCCGTCGACCTGTCCACGAAATACTGTCTTCTCCCCCGACTCATACGCAAACTCGGAGTCAATAGCTTGTGCGAGCGGCGCCATAGCGTCTTTCAGCAGCGCGTCGGGTCGTCGTAGAGAGCAGAGCGGGTGTGGACATGGTGGCGTCTGAACAGGGCACTCGCGTCGCTAGTTTTGAGTCCCCGGAGCAAATACGGCCATCAAACGGAAATTCCGTCTTTTCACGTGCACACTGGAGCTCGAGTAAAAGTACCGAGTACGAATATATGTACATGTTATGCGGACGCGTTTCTCAACAAGCCTGGAAAAGTACTGACTAGATCTCGGAATGGGCACATAACCACCGGCCAATTCGTCGCAGGATAGTGGGTACGCCACACGAATATTCCTGACGAGCGAGTCAGGAGTCCTAACGTAACGTCACGCCTCGCAACATCCCTACCAGAGCGTCGTCGTCGACAACAGCGCGACGAGCAGTGTACCGCGGCGGCCTGTAACCGGCAGCGCGGACGTCAAGCGCGTGACACATCCAACACTTGTCGCTCGAGCGCGAGCTGAAAGACACGAGAGCGAGTGCTCGACGACAGCTCGTACAAGTGCGCTTCCCACCAACGGAGGCGGGGACGGAGAGTATTCCGAGTGGAAGGAGAGGGTGACCGCCGCCCGGTTTCTTCATGCCGCCTTCGTAGATCGCCATGTAGCGCGTACTCTGCTCCAAGAGGTTGTCTTCATCGATGTACGACCGGTATTTGAACTTCGCGTAGAGCGCTGCGATGAGTCGGACGTCGCCGGCCGCGTAGAGCTGGTACGCGACAGACAAGGGGCGCACCGTCCAACGTGTATGAGTGAAGTCAGCTAAAGCAGGGTCAGCTTTGTTCGGAATATGTGAAGGGGGACACTGGCATACCAGGTTTGGCGTCATCAATATTATCCACGATGCCGTGCTCCTTCATGCAAAATCCAAGACCGTTCAAGCGATGGATAGTGGCATACCCGGCTCTATCTTTCGCAACGTCGTTGCGCCTGAGGTACGGTGACAACCTTTCCAACTGGTTGGCGACGCCTTCTCCACGCCGAGCGCGCGACTCGATGTCGGCGAGCTGGAGGTCTAGGACGCCGGATAGGCGCACGCTGTGGTGGTGGTGAAGCTCCGAGAAGTCCATTCGAGCGTCGAACATGACCTTGATGTGCTCTGTTGAGGTTAAGAGATCGAATACGGGGGCGAGTTCATCGTCGGACAGGGTGATGGCGTCGAAGAGGTAGACATGGAGCGGGCTTGTGTCGGTGGCGGCCAGACTGAGGATGGCCAGGCGGCCTCCTTCCTCGCCGAGATTTTCGCCTTCACAGTCGAATGCGAGGTAAGAGGCTGAAGAAAGAAGCTGTACTGCACGCTTGACAGACTCCGCCGTGTCGCATAGGCTGTATAACTTGTCGTTGAAGTTGGTCGGGGACATGACGCTGAGGAAAGCTATCAGCACCATGCATACCAGGATGAAGATACTTTACCTTTGATTTGTTCAGACGGGGAGGTAGGTAAGAAAGCGCTCTTGACTGGATATTTATGTCGTGCCCTCCAGCCTGCTTCTTGCAACAAGAAACTAGCCGCGGGCTCCGTAAGGTAAAGCTTGAACACCCGTCCACTGGGGGCAGGCATGTTTTTGCCCTTTCCATTGACACCTGCTACCCAATAACCACGTTGACGGTAATCGCAGTGAAAGACGCACATAATGGGAACACGTACTGCGGAAACGACGAATGGGCCGACGAAGTGCGCAGCACAGTAGGCCGCATGCACCCGACATCTCCGAGCCTCGTGTGAGCCTTCTACGCCTGCAAAGAGGATTCTGTCAGTCGAATTAACTGTTGTTCACGCGTGAGCTCGAACACAGACATGGAGTTTCACGAACTAGAATCAGAATCCAGAAAGGAACGCCTCGCCAACCTTATTCGGGCCTTGAGGCGGGAAAATTATCTAGTAAGTGTCGAGCTTGTGCGCATGGGCTCGGGACCTTTGGCTGACGATTTCCGTTATTTTGCGCTGTCTTCCTTCGCGCAGCCACGCCACAACCAAACAACGCCGGGTTGGCAATCGTTGTATTCTAATTGCATCAGGTGTCTCGCCCATGACCCTCAGTGGCGTAATCTACCAAATGCCATTTCCTAGAGCCACTGTTTGGTACCGAGGTGAGAGATGAAAGCGCCACTATCTTCGCGTCTTGTTTTCGCAATAGCGCCTAGCATAAACGTGACGGACTCCGCGGGTGTAATGGCTTTACCGTCCCATTGTGGCGCGCCTTTCTTGAAGGATGCGACCATATTGCCGAGCACGCGCATGGCATCCGCGTCGACTGCAACATTTTCCCATCAGGTCCTGGAACACTGCAGCAAAGCGCCACTCACGCTCATAGTTCAGGGTATCAACGCATCCTGGGGCGATCGCGAGGAACACGAAGTTCTCCTCGCGCATGCGCGCGGCGTACTTTGCGACGACCATGTTCACCGCGGCTTTGGAGATGCTGTGGAAGGGGTGTCCCGCGTAGTCGGATGCTAGCACGAAGTCGAGGTCGCCGAGAGCGCTGGAGACCGTTACGACGCGGGCGACGATCCCCGTGGCAGCGCTCGCCTTGAGCAATGGCAAGAACGCGCTGGTCGTGTGAATAACACCGAGCACATTGATATTCATCTACGAGACATATCAGTATAGCTTCAGGACACGGAGGGTTGGCATTCACGTTGTCGAAAAAGTCTTTCTCTAGGTGGTCTTCCTCGCCGTCGGCACTGCGAACGGAGTCTGTCACTACATGGCGCCCTGTCCACAAAAAATTGACACTCACTAGGCGTCGAGAGTATATTTCCACCTTTCTGGCTGGCCGAACGCTGCATTGTTGACGAGATTGTCGAGCGTGCCTGACGTGAGCTTGCCCACTTCGTCCGCCGCTTTTTGCAGTGACTTGTAGTCGGACAGGTCTGCCTCGACGAGGTGTACGTTCTCGCGCGTAGCTGCGAGGTCCAGCAAGGCTTTGGAACCCATCTTGTTGCGAACGAGCCCAAAGACGACGTTGTCGGCCTCCGCGCTCAGCTGGCGTACGAACTCGAGCTGAACATATTGTAAACAAGTTCGCATGCCACGACGCCGATATTGTGCTTACCCCGATGCCGCGAGAAGCCCCAGTGACTACGTAGGAAGGCATCGATGAAGATGAATGGAATGAGGAAGGAGTCGGGTACTAGAAGGTGAATGCAACGCCGAGGGGTTGGACGTCCTCCCTCATTCACTATCCCTCCCATTTATACGGTTCCTAGGACGCTCCGGCACGAAGACCTATGGGCGCGTAGACACATCTGCGCTGCGACATGCTTTGTAATAGCAATGCTGACTGAGACAAGACTGAGACGTGGGCCGCGATGGAAGGCGACCACAACCCCTGGTTTGACCTCAGTGAACATGCCAGTCCCCGCGATGGCTTCGGGAATATGATGCAAGTCCCATGGTTATGCGCCGACTTGCACCTGTGATTTGATAAATAAAATGGGATAGTAGACTGGAGTCAACATACGCGGTGATAGGTTGGTATGGGACAGACAATGCACGCGAGATTCTGGCGTTCAGCCTCGACAGCAGAAAGGATAGACTCGTTCCTTGTGGAGGGGCGAAACCGGCATGGCGTTCGCAGCAAGGAGACGGAGTTTGAATATGTTGATGGTCTTATGTCGGAGCGACTTTATCATCTTAGATCGTTTTTCTCCAACTTTCTCCTTCAACAATCCTAACCATAGCAATGCTGCTATTTTAGAGCAAACGCACCCGCAGGCTGCTTCTCCAATTGACCCAAGGTGGCCCTCACTTAGTCACGACCACTCAGCCTAGCAGAGAGGCTATCGAAAATGCACATAGAGGTTCGGAAAAATTCAGACACGGCCAAAGTCTTACGCGCGTATATAACATACATGTTCCTCAGTCGATATTTGACTCCTGGTACTAGCCCAGGATTGTCAGCGAAGGAAGGTGGTTTTCCGACCCGCTTGTGTAATATGATGGGATTGTTCACACAGACCGTAGAACTTCTCTCAGCCTCGCGTTACTGCTTAGGAGCACCCAGCATTTTCATACGGTGTTCGTGGTATTTCTCTGGCACGAAACATGCAGCCGTGCCCGCCTCGCGACGAATTCGCGAAGGCTGCGCAGGCGGCACGTGATTGATACGCGCCACGTGGCGTGGTCAAAACTGCGCGACTTGCGCGACGAGCAAAGGCGATGGTGGACGAACCTTTTGCTCGCTCACCGCAAGGGGTTTCATTATGATGTCTTTTTTCACCTAGCGAACGAGTGTGGCCATACGGAAGCAAATGGTATTGGTTTCAGAACCCGCAGTGAGTATTTGTATTCAAACTCCTGCATGTTTTGATCAAGCTTGCCCCTGATGCAGGTGCGCACTGATTCCAACTCGCGTCATGACACGCTGGCTCTCAACCGCGTAAAACTACGATCCGACGTGCGGGCTATGATATCCGTTCTGTGGCCTCGACGTTGCCTCGCGCAGCAGCTACGTTGTGGACGTGCGATTGTCGTACACGGTGCTCTGCTACTCTGGCAACGTCCTGTTCAAGCCAGTATTCCCGTACGACTCCCATGACGCCTGTTCTCTCTCACAGAAACTGCCTCTAGTTCAGCTTGCGTAGGAGGAGGGGGCTTCGGATGGCGTCTAATCGGCCTTCCGTTCCAGGAAAATCCCGCCGAACCGACTCGTACCGACTCGGACACAGCCACAGTGCGCCTATGTTTCCCTCCTCTTGCCAAGCGGAAAATCCTTGTCTTTCACATCGAGCACAGCATCTATGATGTACTGCCTTATGTCTGCGCAAACGGATTTCGGAGCATGTCCATCGTCCGCGCAGTCCGCCGCACGACCAGAAGCGGTCTGCATTGATGGCTCGATCACAGCCGTTGTCGAAGCTAGTCGACCCACCTGGAACGCGTGGAGGCTGACCTCGTATATATACCCCACTGTGGTGGGCGAACTACCCACAGCGACTGTAACCGCACCCACATCCGTGACCTCTCATCCTTCGGCCCAATGCCTGCGCTACGCGTTTTCGCATTCACTCTTCTCGCTGTATCCAGTGGCCTTGGTGCGCAAGCCGCCGCTGTCAAGCGCGCCGACGACATTGGCAAGGTCACCTGGGCCTCGTGCGATGTCCCAGGAGCCTTGAACGGCACTGAATGTGGATTTATCATGTACGTGTTGTCACTCTTCCCTATCCGTTAGACGAACTTGGTCTCACCACGATATCGTAGTGTTCCGCTCGATTACTTTAACGCTAGTGCTGGCACCGCGAATATTGCACTCACGCGTTACAAAGCTACCAAGTCGCCAAAGAAGGGCATGGTGATGTGGAACCCCGGAGGTCCTGGTGAGTTGGACGCGAGCCAGAGCGAACATCACTCGAGGATCTGACTTTTTGGCATAGGTGGCGCGGCGGCGGCGACTACCGCGGTGTTCGGCGATGTCATACGCGCACCGGTAATTATCAGGTCGGCTCACTGTAGTCTGTCGTCTAACCCTGGGCTCGTAGATTGGCGACGACTACGACCTTGTCGGCTTCGATCCTCGTGGAATAGGTCAATCCGAGTACGTGCTCCCGGTCCCGTATTAGCTTGCCAGAATTAGGAGTTGACCAATCTGCAGGCCTACCACCAAGTGCTTTACTGGCGCCGAGAATTACACCACCTTCATCCAGGGGACTACCCTGGATCGTGGGTATGATATTGCTAGCAACGCCTCAATTGCAGACGTCCGTCCGGGTCTGATTGCGCAACAGGACGAGGCAGACAAACTCTTCCGGGAACAAGCTGCGATGTGTCAGGAGACTATGGGCCAAACGATTGCCTACATGGGCACGTCGAGTGTGGTTCGCGACATGGACTTCATTACCACTGCCCTTGAGGGTGAAGACGCCTTGATGTGAGCAACCAGACTCAGCCGTTATCCTGCACTCGGTAGTCATCTGACTACGCTTTTCTAGCAACTTCTGGGGATTTTCATACGGAACAATTATCGGGCAGTATCTTGTGAACATGTTCCCCGACAGAGTTGGTAGGGTCATTATTGACGGTGTCGTCGATGCCGAAATTTGGGTTTGTAAGTTTGGATCGTTTACATGATGGTTTCGCCTTCTCATCCCAGCTTCTAGCTCAGCCATATTACACATGGTACCACGACTGGATGACGAATGTCACTGATACGTACAACATCTTCCTTCAACAATGTTCACAGGTGCGTGCACCGGTTGGCTTCGAGCGGCATCGTACTCACTACTGTCAATTAGGCGGGGCCTCAATCGTGTGCGCTGGTGACCGAAGCCGGCCAAAACACCACTGCAGTGGCAGATCGTATCGAGACTTTCATCAACGGTCTCTATTACAACCCTGCGGGCAACCTCACTGCAGGCAGGATGCGCGGTACGTCAAACGACGCGTCGTCGTGGCTTGGCGCTCACACAACACCGTTTAGACTTCATCATGGCAGCCCTCCCTTACCCCAGCACCTGGCCCGAAGTCGCATCAGCCATCGCTGACGCTCTTTCAGGCAACGGGTCGACTGTCCTGAGTAACCTTGGCCCGTCTACACTTGATATGGAGCGCCGGGCCGTCAGTTGCAACGACAATAACCCTTTCTTCCCTCCGTCCTCCGAGACCATTGTCGACACATGGTTGAAGGACTTCCAAGAGGTCACCCATTTCGCGTTCTCCTTCCCTCTCAACGAGCCAGATGGTGGCTGCCAATATTGGCCCGTGACTCCACCCGAGCGATACGAGGGACCCTGGAACAAGACCCTGCGAAACCCGATCCTTGTTCTCAGCAATACTGTAGGGCAACTCTTTGGCTTTTGATAAGAGCTTGAGCTAATTTCTTTGCATAGGCCGACCCTGCGACTCCGATGGTCAACGGCAAAATCGTCGCGGCTCGTATGGGGGATAACGCTCGTATTCTGATCCAGGATGGCGCAGGTGTACGTCACGCTCCTTCTGATGGTTACACTCTATCTGACCTGAGACGCTCTAGCATACCACCTCTGCCCTGCCCTCGTCGTGCACTACAGACGCGATTTTGGCCTTCTTTGCCAACGGAACTCTCCCCGCACCCGGAACCGTTTGCGCCGTCGATGCGGGCGGATTCCCTTTGGAACAGGACGTAGCGCAGAAGACGTTGCTTGCCACCAGTGGCTCGGCTTCGTCGCTGCACAGCAACCGGGAAAGAGTCATGGCAGCTGCTATTGGTGGCCGCTTGTTCAATTCGCCGTCGTGAGATTTTACATCAAGGTCTAGCCGCGACTTTGGAGATTGTGCTCGATGGACACTAGTGTACGGACTTTCTTGTCATGGACTCTGGGTTTTGCATTATTCGTTATGCATAACGATACAGTCGTTACAGTACCCTTTGAATTAAATCAAGCCTCTACCTAGTATGCGCGGAGAATTGAGGATGTTCGGACACGTGTAGGCGTTTCAAACGTTCAATCCCTGCAACTCGCTCGATTCACCCGCCAACGAAATAGCGCTCTGTGTTTGGTTGTGTATTCATTCTTCACACGGTCCATCATGACACTCCAAGCGCGCCTCAGCTTGACTCCTAACTAGCTTCGGTGAGCTACTACGCTCTGTATTCTAAAACTTCTTAGCGAGAACATCTGTTTGCTGGTATGTTCAACTGTGAATCGATTATAATTGCCAATTCACGAAACGACTGGTCCTAGAATTCTACATGTCGTACTCAGACACCCAGCCCATATCTTCCGACTTGCGGAGGCTGAACTCCCTTGAGGACTTCGACAATGTGATAGCTGGTCTCAAGACGGAGCTCGCGAAGGCTACCACACTGAGGAACAATTACGTCCCCATCAATCGACGCCTTCCCCCCGAAGTCCTTTGCGAGATTTTCCTTCAACTTGCAAAGGGTTTCCACCAAAGTTATGAAAGATACGCCATGTTTCCCGGTCCTAGGGCAGACCTCAGGAGATATCCTGATCCGCATGCGTGGGTCAAGGTCACGCACGTATGTCGGCACTGGCGAGACATCGCTCTCAACTTCCCCAGCCTTTGGACCTCGATCTACAACAAAAAGCCGGAGTACATCCACGCCTTCATCGCGCGCTCGCAACAAGCACCCCTAAACATCAGGGAGCACTACAAAGACAATGTCTACATGCGCAACACTCTAAACGATTTGCTTCGCGAGCGTTTTCGGTGGCGGGTCTTCGAATGCACTGCCCCTGTCCTGGAATGGCCCGGGAATAGCATTGATGGTGCACCCCAGCTAGAAGAACTTCGACTTCGCGAATCTTTCATCGACATCTTTGTGGGGCCACTAAGGGCATCACCCTTTCATTTGCCTCGTCTACGTCGTGTCCATGTCGAGCACGTCACTTTCCCTTTCGTGGAATGTCTGCTGGCGCACCATCCTAGTATCACGGCGCTTTCTATGGAGGACATTTCCCCCCGTCAGAGCCCGGCCATCTGGTTGGATGTACTCAGTTCATTGTCGTCTCTGGAGGAGCTCAAGTTGTCCCATGTCCTCTGGATTGCGCCTGGCGCCCCACCATCACACCCTCTCCCATCTGCTCACCGCATATCCTTCCCCAAACTACGCCGCTGTGATCTATCTGAGATGGACGAAGGCCGCGCTGCTTTGACCTTCCTCGATATGATCACCATTCCGTCGTCCACCACACTCACTATCGAGGGGGAAGTTCCGTCTGTCGACCACGGGGACATTCGCCGCCTCTTCCAAACACTCGGTCGAGGGTTAAAAGGCGATGCTACTCGAGGGGAATCACCGCGAGAAATTCTAGCTTGCCGGGTGCAGTGTCCAACAATCCCCATCGGACAATCAATTCTAGCCATCGAAGCTTGGACTTGCCCGGTCTCCATGAGAGCACTTTCTTCGCAGGAGTGCGCGCCGGAGCCGAATATCGTTTTCAAATGGGACAGAGGGCATGCAAGCAATTACGACGCCTGTCGTACCGTACAATTCTTCCTCGACGACCTCCCACTGTCCAAGTTGCGCAGCTTCCATTTCTCCGGATGTCTGGCGTACACTCTGGAGCCGGAGCATTTTGGCAAGCTACAAAGCGTTCGCGAGCTATGCGTGGACTATTTTCTGTCATACATGTTTCACCCCTTCCCATGGGAGGAGGAGGCGGAGTTCATGTGTCCTTCGGAGGCCAAAGGAGCTCCCGTTCCGTTTCCGAATCTGGAACACCTCACCTTAACGGCTCTGTTCTGGTATAAACATCGGCCGGACGATTCGGAGCCTTGGTCTGAAGACGTCTTCTACGACGTTCGAAGTGTATTGCGTCGAAGGAAGGCATCTGGACTATCGTTGAAGTCACTCAATCTCAGTGATGGCACCAACATCGTCGAGGCGGAAGCAAGAATGTTAGTTCAGGAGGGTTTGGTGGGGGCTGTTGAGGTGCGCAATATCTGCGCGCCCGTCATGTGAAGTTGGGCAGTGCATACGGAGAGTTGGCGTATAACCAGGTACGATGCCTATACAGCGGTGTACCAGGTAATCATGACGGTTTACAGCGGAAATACGAAAACATTGTATCCCTACGCTAAAATATGCAACGGGTAGTATAACGTGGTGGACTCAATTTTGAGCGTCTGAGCCTAGGACTGTAGTCTCCAGGATCTACTGTAAATACAACTTCTCGAAGCAGGCCCGTTCGCGTTTTCCACCCGGGATTTCGGCCCGGATTCGATCTACGTCATTCCATAGGATCTCCGTCTCGTCCAATCTCACACTTTAGTCTTTAACAACTCGCCACTCACACCGTCGTCCCCGAACTCACCAAACCTGAACCTAATAGCTCTCGCACATATAATCAGACACGCTATGTCAGGTCAACCAGAGCGCACTATCGTAATTATCGGCGGCGGGATCATCGGTTGTACAACAGCATACTACTTCACCCGACACCCATCCTACTCGCCTTCGACGACTACAATCACCCTTCTCGAGGCCTCAAAGAACGGTTCTGCGCAGGGCGCATCTGGCAAGGCTGGTGGACTTGTCGCGAAGTGGGCGTATCCCTCTGAGCTCGTCGGAGTCTCCTTCGACGAACACGTACGGCTCGCAGAGCTGCACAACGGGAAAGAACGCTGGGGATGGCGATTCGTCGGGTGTGGTAGCTGGACGGGGCGCGGGGAGGCAATCGACGACGACGCGGGGGACGCTGTAGGGCGCGGCGGGAGGCGCAAGAGCCTCGAGAAGACGCTGGGCTTGTCGGGCGGGTGGAAGAAGAATCGGCAGCAGCTCGGTTTACCAGACGATCTCGATTGGGTAAAAGAGGACCTCACGAGCGCGTACTCGCCGATGGCGAAGGCTGGTGCGACGGCACAGGTGCACCCGTACCTGTTCACGACGAGCATGCTCGAACCTGCGCGCGAACAGGGCGTGCGGTTCGTGCGCGGCAAGGCGACACGGGTCGAGATCGACGCAACGACGAGAAGTGTGAGCGGGGTAACGTACACTACACCGGATGAGAGTGAATCGGTGACGATCCCTGCGACGCACGTTGTGGTCGCCGCTGGAGTGTGGTCGCCCAAACTTGTTCCTACTCCGCTGCCCATCGAAGGCACACGAGCGCACAGCATCACGATTCAGCCCAAGGACCCTATCTCGCCATATGTCCTCTTCACCGAGATTCTTCTGCCCTCGCGCAACGGCAAAAGATCTACTGAAGCGTCGCCGGAAATCTACGCACGCCCGACCAACGAGGTGTACTGTTGCGGACCAGGGGATAACTCAAAGGTTCCTGAGACAGTGGACGATGTCCAGGTTGACTTGGCCGCGTGCGAGAGTATACGGGAGCACGTGTCGAGTATCTCGAAACAACTGCGGGAGGGTGAAATCGACAAGCGGCAAGCATGCTTCTTGCCGGTCGTAAGCACTGGTGGAGGGCCAATTATTGGCGAAGCAAAGAGTGTTGCAAAAGGCTTCGTAATCGCGACAGGACATACTTGTTGGGTATGTTCTACTGGACCTTTCGTGAGGGTATACAAGCTGACGTGTGGCTGCAGGGTATCTGTAACGCCCCTGGAACTGCTAAGGCAGTGGCGGAAGTAGTTATGGAAGGCAAAGTCTCGTGTGCAGACCTCCGCAAGCTAGATCCTTCGCGCTTCATCTAGTTCTGTGGAGAAGAGAGATTCAACGGAGAGGACTGTATAACAGGCCATTCAGCATCATGATTTAATCCAAGTTGAAATGGCAGCGTACCACTCAGTCGGATAACTCTATGTACTCGCGTAATCGCTTCTTCTTTGGCGGAGAGGGCAGCTTGCGAGGCGCGGGGAGCTCTCCGTCAGACGAAACCGACAACACCGACAGTGCGTCCACAATATCAACATCTGAGCCTCCGTCAGACGAAGGCGTGCGCTTTCGGGTTTGTTTACTAGCAGTCTTGATAGGCGATTTGGCTTTCGTTCTGACGATGCGAGCCGAAGAGCGTGACGACACCTCCGAATCCGACTTCGACTGGTTCAATAAATCGGCACCGAGTGTCATCGCCTTGGACCTGGCTTTCGGGGACTGTGGTGTCTTGCTAGCTGGAGCGGTACGTTTGCGCGGCTTGGGGGGTGGTGGCATGGCCACTCCTCCCAAGTCGGAGTCGCTTGAGCCTATGGCCGACAAATTGAACACTTCTCCTTCCGGAGATTGTTCGCGAACGTCCTTTGCTTTGCCTGCCTTCTTGTCAGTCTTCTTCCCGCTACCCTTTGGCCGGCCTCGCTTCTTCGTTTGAGTTGCCAGAGGAATCTCCTGTTCGCTTTCGCCTTCGGAGCCGTCCTGTTCCATTGGCTCATCATCTTCGATGACCTCAGCGCCGTTCTTGTGCCGTCGGTAGCATCCACGAATCACGTCTCCCCAGAGAATGTAGGTGTTGCAGGATGGGCAGTCCCCTCCTCGTGGTATGAGGAGCTCCGCGGTGCTTGTAGATGGCGAGGCGAGGAAATGGGATGAGAGACATTTGAGGTGGGCAACGGAAGTACAAGAGTCTGTTGGGCATAGACCATGTTCTAGAGGTGCCTATGCAAGACGCAGCCTTGATGAGACCACGAATGTGATGCAAACTATTGACTGCGTACCGATGCAAAATTCTCTATCGGGTCGTTGCAGACAGCGCAAGTCGACGGTTGTCCGTTTAGACGTCGAGCCTTGGCAAGATGGGACGACGTAAACTGGGCTGTATAGCACCATGAGAGGATGTCGGCTGTAGCCATGAAGATAATGCGAACCGTCTGTGACGTCTATTGGCCCTGATCTCCCCGAGCCGGGGTTGTCGGACTTGCCGTCCACGCCTTCCAATTCAACCGTGTAGGTCATACCCTTGGGCAACGCCCCACTCTTCGTGATGAGCTCCCTCCAGATCTTTGTGGCTTCTTCCGTAAATAGTTTGACGTGGAGGGGCCAAGTATTGAACGGGTGAGACAACACCATACCGTGCGCGACTCTAGACATGAAAGTCACTACCCCGCGGTGTAGAACTCATTGTACGCTGAGGCACTCACTTTATGGCAGGTCTAATTCGCATAGATCCGCTTTTTCTCTCAAACACCTTCCGCCCGTCTTCGTCGCGAAGATGGCGCGAAATGGACGGGTGCTGCCACGCCCACTCGAACTGTAGCGCTGCGAGCTTCGACGGAAAGCCGTGCACGAGCATTTGCATCACCCATGGCCGACCGGTTTGCGTCCTTACCGCGCCTTGAGTTAGTTCGCCGTTGTGCTGACTATGTCGGTTAGGCCCCGTCGTAAACCAGGGACGGGAAGGTCTCACCGGATGCGACGTGGTGGGCTCGGTGTGCTTCCGATGTAAGTTCTACAATTCTGAAGTAAGTAATTATCTTATAAACGGCCAATGCCAACGAACGCTATAGATGTTGGTGTCCGGATGCTCTTGAGCAGGTAACAAGCGTAGAATGGAGGGAAGCAGTGGTTCAGAAGCGTCGACCTTGAGTTCTTTACGTTCATCCTGAGCCTCAAACTAGGGAGAATATTGCCACAAAGACCCGTATTCAGAATGTAGGGGTATGCCAAGATCAGGTGTGCCGAGCTTCAAGACAAGAATGTTAGGACATGGTAGCTGGGAGACACGAGCGTGACAGGCCAACACGCTTCGTAACTGTGTGACGGAGCGCGCCTTGGGCGCCTGAGCAGCCTCACAGGAGTTCGTGACGCGTGATTGTCACGGTCAACCAAACGTGTCTCTTTCGTGCACACTGTCTTCACCATCCATAATCTGCCCCACAATTACTTGGGGCCTTCGTGAAGTTATCAAACTGTTGCGTTTGTAACACTTGCTATAGGGAAGCAGGTGTGTTTAAATCCCTTCACAGCGGCCGTTTATTCTAACGTCCCATCCCTCAAACTGAAGCTGCGCTCTCCTGGTCGACTGGACCGGTCTCGCAGACATGGACATCGACGAAGTGATAGACATATCCGACGGCGAGGAAGATTACACCTCACGACGCGCGATCCTTGAGCCTCCCATTCGTAGCGTCGTCGACGCGCTCGGAGGCTACGAAGACGGCCGGTACAGGCTCGGTGACGAATGTTACGGGTGTCTCAAGGACCTCAAGAAGTTCTGGCGGCATGATGACACGGACGATGACCGCACCGTTGCTCGCATCTTCTGGGCAACGCGTGTACTGCCCAACGACCTCGTTCCCATCCTCCTCGAAACCGCCGGCAAGGGCATGTTCGAAGACAAGCGGGCAATTGCGGTCGCGGACTTGATGACGGCGATGACTTGGCCCATTGACCTGGCGGAGGAGTTGAAAGAGCTCGACGAGGTCATGGACAAAGGCGCGGATTACACACAGCTGCTGCAAAGCCATTTGCAGTATAAGGCAGCGCTGCTGAGGGTGGGGGTCATGGAGGCGCTCCTCGGGATTGTGCTGCCCTGCTTGGCGAAAGACTCCAAGGAACGCACGGAGAAGGACGTTCAGATCATTGGCGTGATCCTCTACCTCATTCGCAACCTCGCGGCGATCAAGGACCTCCCAGCCAATGCATACTCGAGTGCTGACCAGGCCGAACTCGCGACTTTGCAGTCGAAACTCATCAAGATTCTGTCCGACACGAATATCATGGACCTTCTCCTAACCATCGCATCGAACGCGGGAGAAGATACGATGTTCAACAGCTGGAACACACTGGTTCTTGAAATCTTCTACCTTCTCTTTCGTGGTGCGCGCCCTGCGTCACTTGTGTCAGACCAGGCGAAGGTATTCTGAACCTCTTCGTGACCCAATATCCAAATACTGACACCGTTCTCACAGCAACCTGCGGAAAACCTCCGCCGCTTGCTCGCGGTGGAAGACAAGCTCAAGCGCGACTTCTCCCGCAATGCATCGTCTCGCCATTCCCGCTTCGGTACGACAATATCTGTGTCGCTAAACCCCAAGCATGCGAAAGATGGTGCTACCGACGAAGCAGCCGACCCTCAGCCACGAGCCAGCAGCTCGTCACAGGCTTTCGTGTTACACCGTCAACAAGCCATCACACAGGATGCCGGGACCATGCTCGACATGACCTCCGGAAAGAAATCCAAGGGGCAGCGAGCTAAGAAGGTTGATGCTCTGGGAAGGGAAGAAACAATGACGTTGGAGTCGCGTGTCGTTTTGCAGAATCTGGGCAAGACATTTGTAGAGACATGTTTCAATCGTCAGTGCCGCCACATCTCTCATACTATCAACTCTAACGCTATGCCACATAGCATTCCTCGCGTCTCTCCTGAAAGACATCAAAGCAGAAAGACCGAAGATTACGGAGAAGGATCACCTCAGGCTGCTCTTTCTTGCGAAATGGTTCCTCGAGTTCTTTCTATGCCTTCGCAACACCGATAAGAGCCGTACTTGGGCTTTTGGGCTGATAGCGGAGGTAACAGAGCGCGGGTGGATTATTTGGGTGCTCCGTCGCATGCGAGAAGCCGTGACCGAGAAGGTCCGCTGCTGCCGCTTCTCATCCCTACTTGACCTCACACTCGTCTTTCTGATAGCCCAAACTCTGGACTGAGCTCCAGGCGGGGGTAGAATGTCTCACCCAGCTCATTCTCCTTATAGACTGTATGTCCGCTTCGGGCGAAGACGAGGTCGCCAACATTGCCGAGGTGCTCCAGACCCAGATCGTGTATAACGGTGAAATCCTCGATATCGCGTTCGACAGTCTCAAGGTGTACAAGGAGGGCACGCAGAGCTTGGCGTATCTTGATTCTAGCGTGAATCTCGCGTATGCGTTGCTCAAGTTGCTTGAGAAATGTTCGAAGGGCGCATATGTCAGGCAGAAGAAGAAGAGAAGCCGTATGTAACTCCGTCGATCCATGCGTTTATGATTGCCAGCTAACACCTGGCTCTATAGGGAAGAAGAAGGCCGATGAGTCCGCCGTGCCTGACTTTGAAGATGAGGAGATAGAGGACACTCAGGAGATTACTGAGACCACGTTTACCTTCGACTCGTTCGAGCAAGTAAGTTGTGCCCATTTGGAAGATGTCGAATACTAATCTCCCCGCAGAAATTCGCAAATCCCGACGTCACACAAACCCTACTCATGTACTTGGCACGATACAAGGAATTTCATTCCAGCGAGAACATGAGGCGTGTAGTAAATTTGCTTCATCGGCAAGCAGTGAAAGCGAAGGCAGAGGGGCTATTTTTCAAAGTGATTATCACCCCTGTCAAATCCCCTCCATGAATGCTGACTCTCCGATAGGTCTCGACGCTCGAACTGTTCAAGAGTATACTAGCGGACGAGAAGCAATTTCCGCGAGAGCAACCGTATAAGGACCTTATCGCCCTCATCCACTTCATTCTTCGGCAATTCTTCAAGGCTGTTGAAGAGGATAATTTCCTCATCGTCGAGGTACGTTTGCTCCTCGAAATATCCGCCACAATCCCTCTAATAAAAACCCCAGGCATTCTTCCCCAAGAATCGGGGCAAATGGAAAGCGCTGTCCAGCTGGCAACCCCCTGCCAAAGTGCTTGCCCCGGAAAACGACACTCTGCTCGAAAATCGGTGGGCCCCCGAAGTTCGTATCAAGGAAGGATATTCCTGGGGCGATAAAATGGGCATTGCTATCAAGATATTGGTCGAAGAGGAGAAGATGGCGTTGATTGAATGGATCAAGCAGGTGAGCTGTTCGTCCTGTTGGCATACAAAGTGGTTGACAGTTCCGTAGATCTTGACCGTTGTCATCGGTAAACGGCAGAAAATCATCGAGGATACGGACGGGTCGCCTTCGAACGTCATTGACGTCGATGAAGAGGACGGACATCTTCTTTCTGGCGTCAGAAAACCCTCCGACGAGGCATTGTCAAAGATGACGGATTACAGTATGTTTTCCTTGGTCGCACAGAGTACCATATATCTCACCATGCTCTAGTGATCCCCTATATCAGCGACGAGCACGCCAACGCGGCCACGAAAGACCCCCACGTGAAACTCGTCTTCCGTCTTCTACGTTTTGAGATCCTGGAGGAAGGTAAGACAGGATCATCTAAATCAACTCGCATGGCCTGACGAAATTTCAGATTCGGACGAATTGGAGTGGTACGTTCCCGCTGCACTCCTCCCGGAAGAGCTTCAACGATACCTCAACGTGATAAACCAATTCCTCCTGAACCCAATTGACCTGAAGGGTGAATCCGCTGCCTCCCAACTGAAGCGGAAACCTCGCAAGCGGCGTCGTCGCCGCCGTTCTCCGACTCCGGAGCCCGACGCTGAGGACGGGGAGGAGGGCGAGCCACGCCGTAAGCGGAAGGCCAAGAAGAAGAAAGAGGCGAAGGAGTACAGGTCGGCACAGTTTGTCGAGGACAGCGACATCGACGACGACGCGCTACAGGCGTTCTTCGAGAAGGAGAAAGCTCTCCGCGAGAAGATGGCCCTGTCCTCGTTGGAATCCGGCAAGCTTGCCACTATGAAGGCGACTGGGACGAAGAAGCGGAGGAAGAAGGATAAGCAGGAGGGTGCGAGGAAGCGGAAGAAAGGGGGCGATGGGGCAAGGGAGAAAGACAAAGGGAGCGAGGGCGAGCAGGACGCGCCTGCGGTTATCGACATCGACGCAGACGAAGAAAAGGCGGACTCGGACGCAGATTCAGACATCTTTAACCCGTTCGCGTCGCCAAAGGCAGGACCCTCAACGGCGCGTACCTCGCCATCTGAGTCTGGGGATGGGGAGTCTGTGAAAGCGAAACCCAAGCCGCGTCCTCGGCCTCGAAAGAAAGCTCCGGCAACCATCGAGGAGGTACAATCTGCACCGTCGGAACCGCCAGAGACACCAAGACCCAGTTCATCCCCTGGTCCGCCGATTGACATATCGTCAGACGAGGACGAGATTATGGTTCCACGTAGAACAGTCAAGAAAAAACTGTTTTTATCGGACGATGAGGACGAGTAGTGTTGTCGCTCTCTATTGTTGCCAGACGTCTATGTACTCCGTCGCTTATCTTATATGTTTTCTTCCATGAATCAATGTCGGATGATGCCGACCTTCTATGACATCTATTTGGCGCCCGATTGACTGTGCGCGGGTTGCTTCACCCCGCAGACTGCGAACGCCCTCCACATCGCCTTCCACCTCGGTTTCACGTCGCCAAGCTATTGCAACGGCCTTCTGAGGACTCATTCACCACGAACAACACATCAGGCCGCGTACACTCAAAATGGCGGCGTACTTCTTCGCTTCACCGGTCGATGTGGAGGTGAAACTCGAGGGCGAGGATGAGCGGAAGAAGGTCGACATGAAGGGGGAGAAAGAGAAGGTCATAACGTGTCCGGTGTACTACGACGGAGACTCGCTCTCAGGGCAGGTGCGTACGCAGCCCGTGCAATGCCGCTCAGGTCGCTGGAGGAATGCAGGTCGATGTGCGCGTACGAGACGGCAAGAAGCTCGCGCACGACGGTATCAAGGTCGAGTTCGTCGGTAGCATCGGTGCGTACTCTCCTATTGCCGGTTATGCGTGTCTCATGGTGCAGTACAGAGCTGTTTTACGACCGGGGACACCATCACGAGTTCCTATCGCTCTCGCAGGAGCTCGCGGCGCCGGGGGAGATGCGGCAAGCGCAAACGTTCGACTTCCTCTTCAAGAACGTCGAGAAGCAGTACGAGAGTTACCAGGGCATCAACGTCAAGCTCAGGTACTTTATACGCGTGACTATATCGCGGCGAATAGCAGACGTCGTCAAAGAGCGGGACGTCTGGGTCCACTCGTTCCGTATGCCGCCAGACAGCAACAACTCAATCAAGATGGAAGTCGGCATCGAAGACTGCTTGCATATTGAGTTCGAATACAACAAGTCCAAGTGCGTTTGGTTTTTGTGGTCCTGCTGCGCAACGAGTGTACTATGGATACTGACTTGCGCCAGGTATCACCTCAAGGACGTCATTGTCGGGAAGATCTATTTCTTGCTGGTGAGAATCAAGATCAAGCATATGGAACTCTCTATCATCCGCCGCGAGACGACGGGTTCAGCACCCAACCAGTACAACGAGAGTGAGACAATCACGAAATTTGAGATCATGGACGGCGCGCCAGTGAGAGGTACGCATAGCTATGCTGCCCGAATGTCTCGTGAATAATACTCTTTTGCAGGAGAGACAATACCAATACGGTTATTCCTTGGTGGCTTTGACCTCACACCAACGTTCCGCGAGGTGAACAAGAAGTTCAGCGTACGGTATTACCTCAATCTTGTTCTCATCGACGAGGAGAACCGGAGATACTTCAAGCAGCAAGAGATCACAATATTCCGAGTACCAGAGGTAAGCGCAACGTCTACGTGCCGTATGAAAAATGCTCACATCGTCGCGACAGAACTAATGTGGATAGTATGCTCTATACCTGTATTTATGTTTTTCTTATTCCATGGAAGCTATGACTGTAGGTATTGTTTGGTTTGTGAACCTCTGCATTGGCAACGTACTACGATGTACAAATCCATGAGTGCGCCAATGAGATAGAGGATGCACGTGTAAGTTTTACAGTCCAATCCAATCCTCGAAAGAGCCAGAATATCAAATCCAACGATGTCACGGCTCTGCAGTACCCGAGAACACAACACTGTCCCTCTTATTCCGGATGTCATGCCACTCCGCTACGACACTCTGCCTCGTGAACGAGCTATAAGAGGGTGTCGGGGTGAGCATCCGTGGCGCACGCCCGATGCTCTTGATGCGCGCCTGCGCAAGCCCAGACTTCTTCCTCGCCTCGTTGAGCTCGTCCTCGCCCTGTTGTACGATATCGCCGTTCTCGCGCACCCAAGGGAACTCGAGGGTGCTGTTGCGTCGTTTATCGTCCGATACTTGTGCTACACGTGCACGCGAAGGGAGTTGGGGCATTGAGTTCTGGCGTCCGCGGCCAGCAATCCGCGATGGCCCGACTGGAGAGATGGGCGTCGGCGGGGCAGCGGGGTAGGGACGTGACGAGGCGTAAGCGGGCGTCGGGGCAGGTGTCACCTCTTCAGGGACATCCGGCTCGAGCCTAGGTACGGGCTTGCGCTTGACAGAGCTGCTTCGGCGCACAAGGCCCGTGCGGCTGTCCACTGTACGGGCACTCTGTGAGCGCGAAAGCGGCTCCCCGCCACCGACGTACGTTTCCTCGCTGAAGATCGACGGGGCCACGGCAGGCGTGATGGGCAGCGCAGGCGTCGGCGGGATACCGGGGAACTGCATCGTGAGGGCATGAAGGACCTCGAGCGTCGAACCCTGTGTCGCTGTGCTTTTCCGTGAGGGGGCGATGCTGGACCCATCGCTGTTGCTGCGGGCCTCGCGCGTCGGGGCTGCGAAAGTGTGTCGTGTGCGGGTTTTGTCGAACGATACCGGGGGGAACTTGAAGTCGGTTGTGCTCTTGGGTGCGCTCGTGGCCGAGGCCGAGTAAAACGTCTGGGAAAGACCCGTAGGCAGCGCGCCATCGTGCTCGTAGCCCGGAGGGAGTTCTCGTGCCTTCTGCTCTGGCGAATCGGCAGCTTTATCCAGAGGTAACTCGCCGTGCGTGAGGGACTGCGGGATCGCGAGCTGCGAGAAGCGCTTCAGATCAAGCGTGGGCGCGCGGCCGTGCCGATAGCGAACAATGACGCGCTGGTCAGGCGACGACGGGAGACCTTTCGTGACGATCGTGAGCGGAGACGGTGTTGGTGACTTGAGGTCCGAGACTGTCGTCGTGCTAGCTGAGTGGGGCGGCTCTCCGAATGACTTCTCCGAGAACGAAAAGCGGCTCTGAGGAACGGGGAGCCACGACGACTTCCGCTGTTCGGTGGTGATCTGGGCGACCTGAGTGGATGGCGGGCGGTCCGATGTGGGGATTCGGAAAGAACTGAGCGAGGCCCTGATAGCGCTGAGAGGGCGGGAGCGTGTCATGACAGCAGGGGCTTGCGTGCCTGATTCAAAATCATGGCCACCCATCTGGCGGAACGAATTCGGACGTGGCGACGAGATGAGCAACAGAAGGTTGGACCTGCGTGTGACCTTCCTAGGGCGGTTCTTGATGAACTGGAAGTCCTCTGCAAGGTCAAGGCTATGATGGATGGAAGCTCAGCCCAGCAACGATATGACAGGGATGCTCAGATGGACGTACCCTTTGACGATGCCAACGATGAGCAACGCCCGCCCGAGCATACGAAGTATGCGCCTGGTGAGCGTAAGCCCAAAGTCACCCGCTGCGAAGCCAATGACACTCTCCACCGCACCAAGCTTTATCCCTGCTGCCATCCATCCGATTCCGTTAAAAAGATGTATCTCGTTGTCATTGTTTCCCGTTTCTTGGATGCGCCTGTGGTTCTGTATCGCCTGGAAGAGTCGAAAAAAGCACGCGAGGAAGTTCAGGGCTTGAAAGATGACGAGGAGTACGAGAGTTAGGCTGTTGAAGAACAGCTCCAGCTCCCGCTGCGTGAATTTGACGCCAATGACGCTTAGTGTTGTTGATACAGTAATAAGGCCTACAAGCGATGAGCAGCGTTACGTCATAAGAGAGGGACCACGTACGGTATGACAGGTTTGTAAACGAAGCGAGTCCGTTGAAAACCAAGATGACGGGTATACATAACAATGTGGCGTATTTCCAGACGGACTGGATGTTCTGGGGAAGCCGGGGAATAAACTCTCGCGAGGACAGCAGATACAGGTACGACATGTACAACAGGAGGGGACCGGTAGTCAGGGCACCTAAACACGAGGTGAGCAAAACAAAGATACGTAGCGAGGGCCGGACGTACCAATGAGTATGTCAAAGGCTTTGAACGCGGTCAACGAAGTCCGTACAGTCGAAATAACATGCGACAGCAGATCCAGAAGAGCAAGAACAAAGTAAATCACTCCCTCTCCGGCGAGGAGGTAGTGCTTCCTAAGGAATCAATATTGCCATTTAGCGGAGACAATGCGTGACGCGAGAGACGACACACCTAGAACCGGGTTCGCGGACAATGAGGAGAAGACTGAGCCCGAATGCGACTTCGAGGCCCGGAGGGATGAGCAGGACTCCAAGTTGTGTCCATGTGAGGCCCTGGCAGCGAAGATTGGGGACCAAGGAGAGACAAATTGAACTCATGCGAGAAGTAAAACCGTGGTCAGAGCCGAGGGTGCTTCCGGTGCATTCCCTGCAAAATGGGCCAGAAAGGATTTGAAAGGACGAAAGACGGCTCAGCCGAAGGAAGGAGGGGACAAAAGAATGGACTGCAGACTGGCTGCGAGGGGGGACGGGGCCAGCACCGGAGGGAGTGAAAAGCAGAAGGACAAGCCTGTAATTGATAGTATATACCGCATCGTTGCGACCTGGGAGAAGAACTCGATCAGTTGCGCCGTACGGCAACCGTTCATCAGCCCCGCGAGTCCACACACCCGTTGCTAACTACCGCAATTTCACGCGTTGTCGTCGTCGCCTGGATCGCTCGTTATCAGCCGGTTACTCGCCCAGAAAAACAAGTCACGCTCTCAGGCACCTGGGCTTGGCCCCGAGCTCGCTGGCCCGACGTCGAGGCGTCGGTCGTCGCCGTCGTCGTGGCGGCAATCCAAACAGAGTCTGATGGCGGTCGCAGCACACAAAGTGCGTATGTTGTTCCCACGATCAGGAGCGCTGATCAGTTGCGGGCCGCCAAACGGAAACAGCCTCTGCTCCGAACCACTACCTCGTCGCGGATGAGCCTCGGCGACGCTCTTGCATGACCACACCCGAGTTCATCGAACTTCGTACAGCTGCCGACGACATGAACTACGATGAGGACGCAGAGGAGACGCCGTTAAACACAGGAAGAAGGGAGGCGGAACCGGCGGCGACGGGTTAGTCCTTCCTCGTCCGCAGAGACACATCTGGACGATATCTGTGCATCTGGCAGCGGCGTAGCGACTTCATCTACCTGTGCTGCGAACTGCACAGAAATCCCAAGTGCGCCATCTGCCTTCAGTGACTGTTAACTGACCGACCGCAGCTTCTCCGCGAAGGCTGTTCTTCAACGTCGGGCTGTCTTTTTTTCTCTTCGGACTTATCAACAACGGTGCGGAGAACTCTACGCGAGAGGGAATCAAGTCTCATCAGGCTTTGCAGTGCTCTACGTCGTAATTCTCTCCGCTGCACTCGATCTCGTCCCGCCGTCCACCCCGAAAGGAATCATCGCGTTTTGCAACATCTTCCCCGCTCTTGTTGCAAAGCTAGGATGGCCCTACATTCTGAAGGGTCGCATCCGCTACGCCAGGCGGCTCGTAGGGTGCTGTGTCATTAGCGTCAGCGGAATGATCGTAAGCGCTCCGAAATCTGCTCCGTCACTCATTGACACAGGCCGTGCGTAGGTCGTCGCGCTTTTTGACAGTCTGCTGATGCGCCTCTTGGGGATTTGTTTTGCCTCGTTCTCATCTGGTGCGCATTAGACCCATGCTGTATTACTGCGCTGGCTAGACAGGTTAAATTAGGTCTCGGAGAACTCACATTCCTGCAACTCTCCACGACGTACCATCCCCCCTCTGTCGCCGGCCACAGCGTCGGGTATGTCCAACCTCCCCCATGCTTGGCTTCATTAACGAGGCGTCTCCTAGGTACTTTGCTTCCGGTACCGGCGCAGCCGGCCTCGTCGGAGCGTCGTTATGGTGGCTGGTCAGAGGACTGGGAGTGCGCACGGGCGTCGGTATATCATCCGTACGCAACGCATAACTTCTCTTCTTCTCACGACTCTGACAGCTATCAGGTCATGCCCCTGGTGATTCCTATAACATACTTTTTCATTTTACCCCGTCCGGAACTGTTTGAGTCTGTCACGATTCCCGCTGGAGACGATGACGAGTATCTGGCCGCGGGACCGACGACCCCTTACGTCCCTCTGCCAACAGACGACGATGACACTCATGTTCCGATAAAGCACCATGTGGCGCTATCGGCTGCGGACAAGTGGATATTGGTCAAACCGCTGCTGCTCAAGTACATGCTTCCGTTGTGTAAGTGCCCGCGTCCCCACACTCTTGGCGATCGAAGCTCACACTATCGCCCTAGTTTGTGTATACTTGGTGCGTAGATCGAAGCATAGCAACCCAGTGATCTTATTTGACATCTCGTAGCTCGAATATACCATCAACCAGGCAAGTTCAATGTCTTGGCTGCACTGTGCTCTAATTAAGTGACCACTGCTTGTAGGGTATTGCCCCGACCCTACTATATCCCGTCCCCTCTCCAGACGAATACTGGCTGCTAAGCAAGATCATCCACTCTATCCGCGACTACTACCCGCTCTGGCAGCTCGTGTATCAAACGACTGTCTTCCTGTCGCGATCCTCAATATCACTTGGCTTGCCGCCGCTGCCCACCAAGTTGCTCAGTCTACCGGCCGTCATACAGGCAGTGGTCCTGACCATACTAGTAATCGAAGCCGCGGTCGGTATCTTTGGTGATGACTCGCCCGCGCTGAGCTTCTCGCTCGTATTCCTACTAATCAGCATCGAGGGCTTCTGTGGCGGCCTTGCATAGTACGTCGTCTGATTTGCTACGAGCTTCGTTGCACTGAACCTTTTCTAGCGTCAACGTCTTTTACCGCATCAATCAAGAGGGACACGGTGCTGCCGACGGAGACCACGAACGCGTGAAACAGGAGCGCGAGTTCAAGATAGGCTCCATTGGGTTCTCGGACTCGACGGGCATTCTGCTTGCCTCTCTCGTTGCGATGCCCACGGAAATAGAGCTGTGTCGAGCACAGGTTGCGAGAGGGAAGCTGCTTTGCAAGGCGTTGTAGAGTCTCTCGTATTTCAGTTGAGTGTACGAATATAGCTGTATTGTGCGAATATTAATTCGGGTGATGTGTGATGATGACGGTGCTCACGTGTGTAGCATGTTTGGGGCGTGCACAGTGCATGGCACTGTTGTCAATCTGTCATCGTCTCCCTTATTGCCGACCCGTGCGTGCTCGACGCCTCGCCTTGCATCAGCAAAACTCAAGCCGCGGTTATTGGGCTTATTGAGCTTCGAGCTTTTCGGTCTGTTCTTATGCTTATGAGAATGAGTTGATCTAGTACTTATTGAACTTGTGCATATTGACGGGACCTTATGGTTAGTACAACTATAGTTTGTGTATCTCAGAAATTACCTCGTTATGAGAAAGTGTGCAAAGTGTCATATGCTCAGGGAGGACACCGACGCAAACGCGTGCTGAAGACAGCTGAACGAAATGCGAGCCTGTGATTGGTTGATCATTGGACCCGGCAATGTCCGTGATGTCTGACTTTACGAATTTCGAGTCAACGCGTTCCTTCACAACTGTTTCTCTTGCGCGTCCACCACTTTGACATCCGACTCTGCTCCACCACGTCAACCCTCGACCGCGCCCCATGCGCCGCTCCACGCTGTCTTACCATCACGCAGCGGAATCGAGGTCCCACGGCGTCGGCCCCCTTGCTGCGTGCAACTTCCTGCCTCTTTCGCCAATGCTGGAGCGCATACAGTTGGGGCACCCACAAACCAAAGCCTTGTCGGACCACTCGCTTTTCTGATTGGCTGGGTGGATGGGAGTTGTCACTGCGTGCGAAAACGGACTAAGAGGTGCGTGTCCTATGCAACATCAAACTTCAGCCTGCTCCCTTCTCTCGCGCAACTGGGCAGACTTCACCCTGCGGCATCGGGTCCACATCGTCGCCCTGGTACTCCGCCCCGACCTCGGAAAGACTAACATGGCCTCACCATCCTTCATTCAATTCTTCACTGCAGATCCTGCAATCCAGCGCGCCGTGCGCTCTCTCAAGCTTCAGTGGGGCCAGCTGGGTGAGTGTGCCGTGTCCTCCACGCCCCTCGCCGTCCTGCATGTCTTGCCACCGCACGTTCGACATTGCCAGCGTGCTGCACACCCCCTGCACACTCCCGCCCGCACCCGCGTTCGCTCGTGTGTGTCATCGTCCGCGGGCTTGGCGCCGACCGTCCTCAACTCTCTCCTGATCCAGTCGCGCTTTGTCACTTACTTTCTCAGCTCGGCCCGCTTGATGA
Source organism: Bjerkandera adusta (assembly GCA_027924225.1). NCBI lineage: Eukaryota > Fungi > Basidiomycota > Agaricomycetes > Polyporales > Phanerochaetaceae > Bjerkandera > Bjerkandera adusta. Next base: position 123,844 of record BSCZ01000737.1, read on the forward strand.
GCTCCGCTTGCAGGAAACCACTCTCCGCGCCACCGCAAGATGATTATAATCATAGTACGAAACGCAGGTGCGTCAAAATTCATCGCGACTGACCACCGTATCATCTGACACGTGCATCCCTTTCGCATTAACAGGGCATGTACCGCAGACTCAATGCTAGATCGGCCAAATGACAGTGCTGTCGATGAGCATCAGAGTAAGTACCCGCAGTCCTATATGCATATTACCTCACAGCCCGGTCGCACCCCACCATACCAGGCAGGTAAGTGACACTGCTATCCCCCATAAAGGTCTATAGCCAATACTCTGAACAGGTTGCATCTCCCCGAACGCAAGTGACCCATGCTCGCATAGATTAGGAGTGTGCTATTGATACCGCGTGCGGTATCTACGTAGTAATCTCGTAGATGTTACTTGTAGAATAAATGCCTTTGTATATGTATGTCTTCAGCAATGAATGGAGGTTTCATGCTTGCATGGCGCGTGTACCGGAGCTACCAATGACGTACTTATTGTGTGGTTATGCCGTTCTTATCATAAGTTCGTGTTCTTATCATGAGAGCTACATGGCATATTGAACTTATGAACTTAACAGAGTTTATTGCGCTTATTGCGCCTACATAAGCTCAATAAGCTCGGCTTGAGTTTTGCTGATGTGTGCCAGATGGAGAACGAACAAAAGCTGGATTTCCGACTGGTATAGAGACGGCATGGATCTTGGGATCCTGGGAATGCGAGTAGAGGTGAGGGTTTTTCTATCCGACATACCCTCGCCCTAGGCCCAGTGCGGAAGAATGTTGACGTGGCGAACGCGTTTCCTCGGCGTGCATCCCGGTCCAGAAAATCGCAAATCTCCCTACCTGCCTTTTCCGAGAATGGCAGTGGGGAACAATTAGGGGATGTTGAATAGATAGAAAATAGGGTCGCTTGCCACCGCACGAGGCTGTGGTATCGCACCGCAACCTCCCCGGGATGCAGTTGTCATTCACTAAACGACACTCCGAGATTTTCCGGCGATGGATATTTCGTGAGTGCTGCTCGTCGTTGTCGCAAAGGCCGATATTTCGATAGCGCACCAGGGCGGGTAGAGTGAAAGTATTGGGGCACTCCGTCCGGTACGTCTCCAGCGGGATAAATCGCCGATGCGAATAACACGGCCTTGTTTCTTTCTCGCGCAGAGTTGCTACGAAGGAGGAAGGGAATACCAGGAGACCTATAAACAGGCACGGAGCTGAGAGTGTCCAAGTGTGCGCTCCATTGTTTGGTTCCGTGGGCGCGCCTTTGGCGGCTTCCAAACAAGGCAAAAAGCAATCCAACCGCGAGATCCCTGCGCGCCGATGCCTGGCCCGACCATGTTGGTGCATCCTCGTTTAAAACGCCGTTCCCCCATGCCGCGCCCACCTCTACCTCTTGCGACACCCCACTATAATGTGCCGCAGGCATACACACAAACTATCCGTCCATGGCAAGCGGCGGCGGCACCACCGGCCCCGTCGTCTCGCGGCGGGCCCGAAGCAGGCGCGGGAGCAGTACACTGTGGCAAACCAAATGATAGCCCGGTCCAAGAAGTCTATGCGACAGTTCCACGTGCCCCCACTCGACCCTGGCCCGACCCCACCTGGTCCCAAGAAGCCCCCGCTTCGCAGTTGGACCATGACCCAGCTTCGCCGGGCCTGGTTTGAAGTTGATGTACCCACGACCCAGTTCCCCGAGGTCCCCCAGGACGTAATCACCCCCAACCGCGTCTACGAAATGAAGCCCGAGCTGTTCTTACGGCAGCGTATCCGGCCGCAGGACGTCTATATCGAGGATATCAGGGAAGCGATGCATGAAGCGGCGCTGGTCAGCGGGGTGCTCAAGTGGTGAGACCTTCTCCTTTGTGGCGTTTTTGGGCTTCGCTGATCAGTGTAACAGGAAACATCTTCGCGTAGCCACCGTTCGCAGCAGAGTACTGCCGACGGTGCTGCGCTACGAACTCAGCGTGCCGGTCACCAAAGAAATCATCGGCGCGACGCCTACACATTACCTCGCCGTCTACAAACCCAACGACCCATTTGTCACTCTCGACCCGCTTGTCCGGCGCCCCCGCCGCGTCGACATCTTTGCCGTCCACGCCGACATCCTCTCCTTGTATTGCGCGCGCCTCCCGCCCATCCCACCGCGTACGGTCCAGATTAAGCCTTCTAACAGCCACCAGCTCTCCCCGGACACAGACGAACCGCTCGAAGACTCACTCTGCCTGCGTCCCATCCGCCTATGTCTCCCGCACCCGCCCTCACTACTGCTCATGCTCATGTACTTCTACACCGGTAACCCCTTCCTATTCAGCCACCAGCTCCTCTCCGCGCCCGGGCTCGCCGAATACGACGCAGACCCGTGGGACCCGACACGCGTGCAGGACGTCGGTGCGTTCCTCGCGGAGGCCCTCGACCCCCTCGCTGTGCAGCTTCGCACGAAGACTATCTATGGACTACACGCGAACATGGTGGCGCTCCGCGTCGACGACCGCAGTATGTGGGGCCTCCTTGAGTGCGCGTGGGCGTCGGTGCAATGGGCGCGCTATTTCCACATTAAGGGCGTCTTGCCTAAAATAACGACCCCGCCTCCGAGTCCGCGAGTCGAGCCTGCGGAAGTGTTGTGGACGGACGAGGACGAGGACAAGGTGCACATGCTGGAGCATTGTAACACTGCTACGGTGCCGGACTCTCCGCCGTGGAGATGGGACGGATATCAGTTTATGGACTCGCATTGATAGAGATACCACCGACATATGGCTTGTATATATCCTGCAATTTTTAAGCGACCCGTAGCACGTTGTTAATGCTGATACATTTGGACACTTGGATAATGACATGGACGGAGAGATGAATAAGATAACGACAAGATACAGGGCATGAACGTTGAACATGAAGGGTCGTAAAATAGGCGTGAAGTGTAATCATGAGTAAACTTCCGACAGGAGGGGATACAACATTGGCAGCGCCAGCATGCGGCTGAGCAGTGCGAAAGTAGTCCAAGATAGGGCGATATGGCAACAACATGATGGGAGCACGGACGTGATAGCAAAGGTATACAAAAACGATGAAGACTCTGATTCAGAATCGAGCGCGGAAAGTGTAGAGCGGTAATGATGTGTTATGTCTTCTTGTCTTTGTCGAAGTACCTGACAAGCTGCTCGACGGGGACTTTGGGCTTGCCAGGCATGACCCTGGGCGCGGGAGGCGCAGTACTCGCCTGTGCCTCCTTCGTCTGCTTCCGCCGAATAAGCGGGTCCACAAACCTCGCGGACGTTGGGGTCGTAGGAATATTGACACTGCGCTCAGAATCGCTCTCAGCCGATCTGAGGCTCAGGCCGAACCTGTCGGTAGACCGCGATCGTAAACGCGTGTTGAGCGGCGCGATGGGCGCAGGGGCGAAGATGTTGTTGTGTGTAGATGCAGAAGCAGGGCCACTATACATCGACTGAGGCCGCGCTCTGCGCAACTGCGTCGGCGCGGGTGAAGGCGAGGGAGATGGGGACGGCTGGGTCTCCCTCCCCTCTGCGAACTTCTTCCCAGACAGGCCAGAACTACGCGCCTTGGCTTTGCCGATCGTCTCTTCGTTTCCGCCGGAGTCCGACTCGTCTGTGTCGAGCGAGGCTGACACCGATATGGGGGATGTCGAGTAGAAGGCCGTTCCGAGTTCGCGCGACTGATTGCGAGAATGCGGTGTCGAAGGACGCTCAAACTCGTGGTCCTTATCCCGGTCGGCAGCCATGATAGGCCCGCCGAGTGCCACAGTATATCGTTTCCGAGGTGTGGGGCTGACGCTCGAGCGACGTAGACCAGGCTGCCCAGGGGGCAGTGGTAACGAAGGCGGGCTTTGCGGACGAGACAATGGCAGGCCCGACGGAGAGTTTCCTGCCGACGTGAAATCGAAACTGTTCGAAGGAAGTCCGGAAATCGAAGTACGACGACTGGGGGTGCCGTTGGCGGAGGGCGGTGAGCCGGGAGGGGAGAATGCTCCTTGCGACAACTGTACTGAATCTGGTGGAGTGGCGTAATCACCTGTGGGATAAGGCAGACGTGTCCTTGCAGATGCAGAAGGCACAGGGGGAGTAGTAACGGGTGGGCTCGTGGGCTCTTTAGGCCTCGAAGGCGTTACATTGCGTACCGCCGAGGCAACGGAGCTTGATATGGACCGCACTGCTATAGAAGAGCTAGTGGATGGCGCTCTGGCAAGGGACGCAGCACTCCTCGAGGGTCCTGAGGAGAGGTTTCCAGGGGCCGTGACCATCTTTGCCATTTCTCGACCGAGTTCGCCGATGCGACCTTGAACCTCCGCAACCTCATCGCGAAGCTCACTGATGGCGGCATCCACGGTTGCCGGCTCTCCCGTGCGGTGAGCCATGACGACTCCGGAAGCCGAGTGCGCATCCTTCTCTTTCTCTTTCTCGACGAGCCAGCGTTCGACGTCATCCATACGTTCCTCCAATGCGCGGACATGGCCCACAGTCCACCTCTCCAGTTTCTCGAAGCGTGAAGCTATTGTCAACAATGTTCCTGGGATATCCAGAGCCCCATCGGAGTTGAATAGAGCATACAGCGGAGGTCCAGACCTCGCGGGTGATGATGAGCCTGCATCATTGCGCATGGGTGAAGGAGCGAGGCTCGGAGGCATACTGCGCTGTCGAGGAGGAGTAGATGGAGGGCCCGTGATCGGGCGAGGTAGTAAAGGCTCCTGCTGGGGCGAGTGCACACCGAGGGTGATGAAAGCAGGATCGTTGAATTTGCCCTCAGGAGAGGATGGCCATTCTCCACTCCTCTGTTTGCCCTGTTTCTTCGCGATTTTCTTCAATTCTTTTTCTGTTTCCTTTCTCTCTTTCGCGAACTTCTTCTCTTCCTTTTCGTACTCCTTATCGCGCGCCTTGGTCTCATGAATGATTAACTGAGCGGGCGTCAAGGATTCTTTCGTTGGAGTAAGTCGGCTCTTGACAGCCGCCAGCCAGCTACTGCCCTCCTTACTGGATGCTGGAGAAGGCGGTGTCGACGAAGAAGGGATGCTCGGGGGAGGTTGCAAGGGTGATCTTCTCATGTCGCTGTCGATCATGGCCAGGACGCGTTCTTCGAGTCGCTTCGTCTCTGCCTCACGGCTGAGGATGCGTTCGGCTTCCCTTCTTGTGGTTTCCCGCTCGCGTTCAGCCTCAGCTTCAAGCTCCTCGTCCGTGGGTAGATGAGTCGGCGACTTCGCGCTTATATTGCTCACTAGTGAGCCGAACCGCTGCGCAAAGTTGGCCGCGAACTGCGCGACCGACGGCGTCGGCGACGTGACGCGCTGCCCCCACGGGTCAGAGTGCTCAGAGTCGTGCATGGAGCCGTCCTCGCTTATCTCGCCTGTGTCGGGATCCGCAGTGAAGGCGTTGCGCAGCGGCGACGGAGGGCGGCGATTTCCATAGGTTACAGGTTCCGGCTGTCGAGAGAGACATTCAGCGCGTAGTCTGAGATTGTGCATGGGCGTACTGACGAGATCGAGCGGCGTCGGCGGCGGGAGCGACGGCGAGGTCATGCGCCGCGGACGCTGGCCGCTGCCAGGTTCAGCCTCTGGAGGCGGAGCGAGACGCGTTTGCGATACCGAGACCGAGGATCTGTGCGAGGGAGACGAGGCCATTCTTGCCGACGACGAGCCTGGGCTGTGGCTCGTCGCTGTCCTCGTCGCCGTTGGTGTTGTCGAAGTTGAAGCAAGCGTGAGACGCCGGCGACTATTTCGCCTGATTTTGGGTCAATTGGTTCTTAGCTCTCTACCACCACTCACCCGCGCGCACGTCGTTGGCAGCCATGAGCGCGACGTCGACGAGTCTGGAGCCGCTGTTCTCTTTCCTGTCCTACTCTTATGCCACGCTCGAGACGAACTTCTACAAGATCCCCGGTTCCTCCGTCGTCTCTCGCTATGTCAGGTCCTCCCACCAGAACGACCCCGGACGCACGCTCCTCGAACTCATCTTGATTCTGTTCGCGATTCGTACTTTGCTTCAGTCACGGACACGCGCGGACTCGTCGGGGAAGCATTTCATTCAATTCGAGGAAAAGGTGCGCAGCGTTGCCTCGACTCATGCCGCGCTTTCCGACCGTACCCCTAGGAAATTGACGAGCTGGTGGACGAATGGGTGCCCGAGCCTTTGGGTGCACCTCTCGACATCAACGAACAGCATGAACTTGACACGATGCCTGTCATTGTCGGCCCAACAGGACCCAAGCCAAAACTCTCGACCGGCAAGACTGTTACGAACCTCGCGAGTTACAACTTCACTGGCCTCGCTGGCAACGAAACCATCAAGGAGCGTACGATTGATACACTGCAGAAGTACGGCCTCGGTAGCTGCGGACCGCCGGGTTTCTACGGCACACAAGGTATGGCGTCTAGCCAGTGTCGTATGACCGTTTCTTATCTTGTCTAGACGTCCATATTCAACTTGAACAGGACATTGCGGATTTCCTTGGTACCGAGGCGGCCATCACCTACTCGCAGGCATTTTCTACCATCTCGTCTGTCATTCCTGCGTTCTGCAAGCGCGGAGATATCATCGTCGCGGACCGAGGAGTCAACTTTGCCATCCAGAAGGGCTTGCAAATCTCGCGGTGCACGATTCGCTGGTATGACCATCATGATATGAAGAGCCTTGAACAGGTTTTGGAAAGCACTGAGAAGGAACGTCGTAAGAAGAAGGGCCCACTCACGCGCCGCTTCATCGTCACCGAGGGTATCTTCGACCGCGACGGTGCTATGTCTGACCTACCAAAGCTTGTATGTGGCCGGAGAGAGTGAACACCAGCTGGGGCTAACTTAATTGCTTTAGGTGGAACTCAAGTACAAGTACAAGTACCGTTTAATCCTGGACGAGAGTGTATCATTTGGTAGCGTGGGTAGGACTGGTCGTGGTTTGACTGAGCTCTACAACGTATCGGTAGGTCTGATGACTTATTAAAATGCAAAAGTCTAAACCTCTCTGCTCAGGCTTCTCAAGTTGACATGCTAGTTGGGTCTCTTGCCAATGGTTTGGATGCTTGCGGTGGTTTCTGTGCTGGATCGCGTATTGTCGTCGACCATCAGGTAAGCCTGCATTCTTTGACAATTATATAGTATATTGAACTTGCTTTTAGCGTATCAACGGAACCTCCTTCGTCTTCTCTGCGGCTATGCCCCCACTCATGGCAGTGGCTGGTTCAGAGGGCATCAACATTCTTCGCAGCACTCCGTCGATCCTGACCACTCTGCAAGAGAACGTTCGTGCCATCCGCGCCATCCTGGACAGAGTCGACTGCATCACTATTCCATCGCATCCAGCGTCGCCCATGATCCACCTATACGTGCGCGTGCCTTCACCAACCCATCTACTTCCCGTTGCGCCCGCCTCACCGTCGCTATCGTCCGGCAAGCCTTCCAACCCTGCTTCACCGCGCCCGCGTGACCCCGAAGCCTTTGAAGAGGACCTCGAAGACCGTCTTCTCCAGGACATCGTCGAGGAAGCCATGGCCCAGGGTGTTATGCTTACTAAGGCGAAGCGGCTCAGGGGGCAGGAGCTTACCGCCGTTCGTCCTAGCATACGTATCGCGGTCACCTCTGCGTTGACTAAGAAAGAATGCGAGAAGGCCGCGAACGTTGTAAAGGCTGCGTTTATCAAGGTTGTGAGCAAGCGGCGGTAGACGGATCCATATTTTTGGTTTATGTATAGAATCTACGATAGGCATGAGGTAATGCAGCGTTCAGAGATGCGATGTCTAGTGCAGCGATGATGGACTTTGTGAGGAAGGTGGCTTCGATTGTATCACTATAAAACGGTGTGTTCAGCAACTACCGTTCCGAAGCGGGCTGTGGGAGCTTGTCCAATAACTAACTCCTACTGTCCACGATAGAATATACATGCAGCCCAGACACGATGAGGAGTAAAAGCATACTTCATGGACCGTGGACTACCCAGCTCAATATGAATGAATTCGCAGGATAAAAGCACCAGGCGCGGTAGCTTACAACACTGGGACGTTTAAAACACCATATCGTCCAGATCACCCTGACACGCCGGACAGTCCGCAAACTTGCCGCCATCGCACTCCTCAACGGCATCCACTAGCCCTTCCCGTACCAACGCCCTCGCTTCTTTCTCGTACATGTTGATTCCCCCGTAGAGATTGAGGCATTTCAACGAAAGCCCTGCAGCCTTTCTTCGTTGCAATACCCTCCGAACGTCAAAGACGATGTCGTTAGAACAGGTTCCCGGATGACACGGTGGGTGCCTGTGCCATCGCGCAGTGTGTAAGGCGAGGTATTCCAGGTTTGGAAACGGGATGGGGGCTCCTTCGACCTTCGATGGACACAGAAGGTCTGCCTCTTGCCCTCCGCAAGGAACGAAATATCCAGACACTCTGTGTTCTACGCATAGCTCGCGGACGCTTTGGAGCTTGTTGATCTGTACTTGCTCTAGGATATCCGACATTATCCCAGAGAAATGGAGGAGGCGTAGCTTGTACAGCGGCAGGGTGTCGAAAACGATTTGTGCAAGCCGATGGAGGTCATCGGTCCGCATAAATTTACTCCATTCCAAGTAAATGTCTGGTCTCGAGTGACGCTCCCACGAGGAAAGTGCCAGAATGGAAACTGGGCGGGTCCAAAGTTCGACGGATGGAACAGCTGCTTCAGAACAAACCACCCGGCAAGCTTGGATTTCTCGTGGTGGCTCCGCTCTTATCGCGCTACCCCCAAGCCCTCTACAGATCTTTTCGAGGAGATGCCGTAGATGGCCGTCGTTTTCGGATGGAACCTCGAGGGAGAGTTTTGTGGTCGGTGGAAGGGTGATCATATCGAGGAAAGCAGGAACCGCACTGGCTTCCTCCGTCTCGACTAGGCGAAGATATCGCAGTTTGGGAAGATCTAGAGATATGTGGTGGGAGGATGGGGGTTGCGCCGGAGACTGAAAGACATGAGCCAATTCAAGCTCTTCCAAGGCTGGCAGCAGGCTGAGTACGTCCAGCCAAGTGGCTAGGGTCTGTTTGGGGATGATGTGTGCCAAGGAAAGGTTCGTGATAGAGTCTCGTTTCAAGAGGTTTTTTATGAAAGAATGAGGCATCCGGCGGACTTCGACGCGGTGTAGACGGAGGGATGTGAAGGACGGCGGGGTCGGTGTAGACACTGGAGGCGTGCGGAGCGCATCGTCAAGTCGAAGTTCTTCCAGCTGAGGTGCATCGTCGATGTCGTTCCATTCCAGGATAGGGAAGATGCATTCGAAGGTCCGCCACCGATTCCGCTCGCAGATGAGGTCACCTATGGCTCCAGCCGCGTATTTATGATCGAGGCGGTCTGTCGTTATGTCCAGAGGTGCCTGTCGCGAGCGTTCAATGAAGGCGTAACGACAATCAGGCTGCTTGCATGAGATCAACGTCCAGAGGGTGGGAGAGTTCAGAGCAATGTCTCGCCATTGCCGGCATACGTGTGTGACAGTAATCCATGCATGCGGATGGGGGGTGTTGTGTAGAACGTGGATGGGAGGAACAAACAAGGAGCGAAGTTGAAGGAATATCTCGCAAAGGATTTCCGCGGGCAGGCGGCGATGGATTGGAGCATAGGTGTTCCTCAGCGTGATGACCTTCTGAAGCTCCATCCTGAGACCTGCAATCACGCTGTCGAACTCCTCAAGGGAGTCCAGTCTCTGCAAATCGTAAGACATGGGATGGGTTTTTGGAGACACCATGCCGACGGAGGAACGGTTGGTCGCTTCGCGCAATCGTCAGCGGATTTCAATTCAAAGATAATGCGTTCCAGCATACCGGCTTGTTCAATGGCACAGAGGTGTAAGGGTTAGAGCTGGGTGGCTCGAGCTAGTCGTAGGTGAGACGAGCTCGGGATCGTGACGGAGTCGGTGTGAACCGTGTGAAAGCTGTCAAACAAGTCGTTAACCGAATCTGCTCGCGAATTTTATGATTGTCCGTCGTGGACAAAAATGAATGCTAGTGAATTGATGTACACCTCGACACATCTCGCCACGTCTTGAGATGTAGCG
>BSCZ01000746.1:0-101528 GCA_027924225.1 Bjerkandera adusta
ACATTTGTTCTCTAGTTACATCTGACTACGATTGCCTACAGCGTCTATGTTCACTCTTGGTAACGGGCGCCAGCACGCGGTGATAGTGCGGCTGTGCGCTGAGGCAAGGAGAACGAATCCGGGCGACATCTGTCCAGGCTTTCACTCTCCGCGCTCCGAGTCCGGTAGTCGATTCTCCTCCGTGGTCTCTAAGAACTCTATCTATGCGCCCATTTACCAGAACGGAACTGCCGTCGGCCCAAATGGACGCTGGACATTGGTAACTGCTACGCTTCCCTGTCATGTCCGCATGGTCCGGCGTCGTCAATCAGGCGTCTTCATTCCAAAGCGTGGTTCGCGGGCGCGCCTTGAGCGTCACGCGTGAGAATAATGTTTGCATCGCGTCCCTCCATTACAGCATCTATCCGGCGGACCTGCTTTCTGAATCGGAATATAGGTTTTGAGAGCGGGGTGTCCGTCGCCTGCCTCCCTCGCCCCGCCCTCTCCGCCTCGCCACGTCCGCCAAGGGGTTCCATGTCGGCAGTAGCAGCAAACGACCACGAGAAAAGCGCATGCTCAACGGAGGCTGTAGTAGGGGAAGTGCCCTCTAGTAAACCCGAGCCTGCCTCCCGGAAACCGCTCGAGTTCTGGCTTGTATTCCCCGCTATATGCGTGCCTCTGTTCCTCGCTGCGCTGGAATACGTACGTAAAATGTTCTCTCGGGCTCCGAAACGGTGCTGATTGCTGTCGAAATTCGAACGCAGACAGCCGTATCCTCTGCACTTCCAACCATAGTGCATGACTTGAACGGCGATGACTTCGTATGGGTGGCATCTGCGTACGCCCTAGCTGCAACTGCTCTTCAGCCCGCTGCTGGTGGGATGGCGCAGGTAGCTATCTTCGACGTTTGCATTCGACCTTGTATTCTACATCTTTCTGTAGATATTCGGGCGACGCGCGACTCTATCGTTCTCCTTATTTCTATTTGCACTTGGGAGCGCATTGTGCGGAGCGGCGCAGAGTATGAATTGGTTGATTGCTGCGCGAAGTACGTCCTAAGTCTCATTTCTCTACGCGAAGTTGTTGACATCCTTTCCAGCCGTTCAAGGTGCCGGTGGGGGAGCACTCCTGAATGTCGCCAACATCGTAATCTCGGATCTCGTACCTCTGCGAGAACGCCCGTTGTACAATGGTATTACAGGAGTGTAAGCACGGTTCCAATAGTTTGCGTTGACTTGACTAACTCCCGAATAGCACCTGGGCCGTCGCCACCGGGATTGGGCCGCTTGTTGGAGGTGGACTGGCTCAGATTGGCCAATGGCGTTGGCTATTCTGTAGGTCCTATTGCTAAGTCCCGTTGTAATCATGTACCAACGACGTAGGCTGCAAGACCTCAATCTCCCTATCACCGGGGTTGCTGCAATTTTTATTGTACTGTTCCTCAAGCTACCTACACCCCCAGGGACGTTCCGCGAGAAACTGGCAAGAATGGATTGGATGTACGTCCTTTGTCGTGTGCTCTACTTGCGGATATGAACCTCCCTTTTTAGCGGCAATATTATGATCATCGCGAGCTCTACTGCGTGCGTGATTGCGCTTTCGTGGGGTGGAGTCAGGTACCCGTGGGTCTCAGCACGAGTGTTAGCACCGTTAGTCCTCGGTGTGTGCGGGTTGTGTGCAGCCTTACTCTATGAGGCGCGCTTTGCCAAGGAGCCGCTGGTAAGTCACTCTTTGAGGTCTAGGCCCAGGTTGTTTACGCGACCAATTCTCCCAAGGTTCCGTTCAGCTTGTTCACCAACCGCACAAGTGTCAGCGGGTATGCGCAATGTCTTGGTTCCTATCGTTTATGCTCATTTCCAAGGAAGCTACATCCAGACATTCATCGGGCCCATGATGACGATGTCCATTCTCTGTACGTCACTCCCCAAACTTGACCTACCACCACTAGTACTAAACCACGTCATGAACGCTTCGTAGATTTCGGAGCAACATACTTCCAAGCATGCAAAGGCGCATCACCCGGACGCGCAGGACTCGACCTCTTCGCATGTTCAGCAACTATAGGGCCCGTCTTACTCCTCACGGGATTCTGGATCGCGTACACCAAGACGTACAGGGTGCAACTATGGGCGGGCTGGGCATGCTTCACCGCGGCCATGGCCGGCATGTCGACCGTACACGCAGACACGCCGGTGGGCGTGCCGATCGGGCTGTTCGTCCTCGCGTGCGTCGGCGGCGGACTCGTCTTTGCGTCTGCGTATTACCCCGTGCTTGCACCACTCCCTGCCACTTCGAACGCGCATGCTATGGCGTTTTTTGCGTTTTGTAGATCTTTCGCTGGTGTACGTTCCCTTCCCCTCCCTCTCACATACACACATAACCCCGTGACTAACCAAAATATTCAATATTATTGCATGTAGGTCTGGGCCGTCTCAATAGGAACAGCAATCCTCCAAACCCAACTCACACACCGCCTCCCCACACGCTTCCTGCAACAATTCCCCGACGGCGTCGCCATCGCCTACTCTGCTATCCCGCTCATCCCCACGCTCGATGCGCCGCTCCGCGCGGAGGTGCAGCGTGCGTTCGCGGAGAGCATTGTTGTTATTTGGCGGGTGCTCGCGGGCCTGAGCGCGTTTGCGTTTGGTGTGGCGTTTGTGATGAGGGGGTTGCCGTTGCATACGCAGGTGGATCGGCGGTGGGCTTTGGAGGGTGGGAAGGATGAGGATAAGGGTGAGGATGAAGAGCGTGAGGTGGGTGATAGTACCACTGAGGTCGGGGTTTAGGGCGGTGAGACGACCGCGCAGACTTGTGTTGATTATTCAGGATAACTTATTCCTATGTTTACTCTCGGTAGAACGAACGAATCAGATCAAGAACCATCCAATAGCGTGAAGGCTGCGATCTGTGTAATACAAGCCTTGCATCGCCACCCACTAGTCCTGTCCCATCTTAACTTAGCATCGCCATCCACTGCCCTCATCTTGACTTTCCACTGATAGGACGGCGTACTCAGGCCAGTGTGATACACGATATACAAGCGAGATGAAGGGCATCACAACGTTCCCCGCGAACCCGCGTACGCAGTACGGAGGTGTACTTCGCGTCTCGGAGTTGTTCCGTAGTCGCTCCAGAGAACGCCGGAACGCCGGAAAACTTATCGGCGCGTGCTCGTGGACTTTGCGGACACGCAAAGAGTCGTCTCTATGTCCGGAGGCTGTGCTCCATAGGTACTCCATGGGATCTTTGACAATCTAGGAGCTTTGAGCTCTGCTTCTGATTGGGTTTCAGAGTGAGACGGTGCGATCAGCCCTGAATGCGATATATGTTTTTGTTGTCTTTGAAATGGTTGGACGCGGAAGGGGCCGAATATCCAATGTGCAAGGTTTCGAGGACCCTATGGATTGGGCGCGGCATGGACGGCACAGCGAAAACATCAACGTTGTAAGTACTGGATGTTCACGCCATCGGAGGTTAGACCACTTCACTTGAACGATTCGTGCCTGTTAGCTTCGTAGCGTAGCAGATACACCCCCAAAATAGCACCATGCACAGCAAGTCCAACAAGGTTGTGATGCGTTTATTATTCAAGCCCGTGCTATGATCACGGAGCACTGATAAGTTAGTACATCTAAATCCGTACAGCGTCCTGTCCTGCGCCGCCCCCCGAGCGTCCATCAACGAGTCATACCCAGAACGTCCCATCTTCACGAAGCACGTTCATGCCATCGTGCCCTTGGCATCGAACTCACTGACCGCAAGGTCTGAACGCTGTAATAAATCACCGTGTGAGTCATAATTTCGGCGCAAGGCGGTGGCAGTTCACGTACGTTTGTCGTATCTGAGTGCTTGCTAATTTCGACGTGTACTCCGCTCTTTCATCTAGATCAGTTTTCGAATTTGGGGGAAAAAAGGAGATACGTACTGTTGTAGGTGCGACGCTCGACGTGATTCCGCCTCTGAGGGAGAGCGGTATAGACTGCGGGTCGCCTTCTGAAAGCGTGTCCTTCATTTTGTTCCTAGCGTTCAGGCTGTTTCGGATGTCAGCATGGAAATAAGAAGAATAGCAGGATAGAAGGTCCGGTACTCACAGTGCAAGCATGGAGTTGGCGTAAACTGCGTGCGCGTGTTAGTACAATGAAGTTGTTAAATATTCGACACGTACGTTTGCTTATAAGTTCTACCATTCCGGCGAACATCAAGCTATTGTGGACGAAGTTGAACTGGTCGGAGAAAGTATCAATACTCCAGTCGAAAATCTAGAAGGGGATAGATACGTTACCATGAACACGATAGCCAGAGATGAAATCCTACGGAGAGACGTTAGTTAGATGGAAGCGGAAATGTCGGAGTGGACGTACATGGTGAGAAGACCAGTGTTGATAGTATAAAACATCAACGTTTGGATGAGATGCTGCATACTGGCGCATAGTGAGCACAAGCGTTACACATTCTCCACGATGACATACCGTCGGAAGTGCGACCGATTCCTGCGCAGGTAGTACGTGAGCAGCGACGTGCAGAGTATGTCGACAACCGCGGCAAGTACGAGTCCGCAGTTCATGGTTATCTGTGCGAGGTTTGACGATTAGAAACAGGTCCAAGGACGTGAGACTCACCGATGCAGCGTGGGATTCTTCGAAGCCTTTCCAAGAATCGAATATATAACTAATGCAGTCTGAGCGTACTGAGGACTTCCAGAAAGACGATTACGCACGTTAAGACACCCGTGGCTTGCACCCCAGCTCAATCAGCTCTCCTTGCCGAAGAAAAAGATGGCGATAGAACATACCGAATCCAAATGCTGCATGAGGAAGTGAGTACGACTGCTCGCGAGATGAAGGGAAGAAATGGGGCTTACAGATGCGACCGAATAGCGCGATCGCCTGTCAGGTGGAATGCACTGAGCATGTGGGCCATACACGAACAGAAACCCTTCTTACTGGTGGCAATATTACGAGCACGTTTTGACCGTTTACTAGTAGTATCCAGCATTAGGAGAGCTGATATGGAAATTCGTAGCGAGACACGTACGTTGGTACACTCGATAGATATAAAATCTAGGGTTCCGTCAGGACCGATGACTCAGGTGATTACGACGCGAGGGCACGTACCCTTGGGTCATGGAGACGATTAAGATCTGGAGATATGAAGGGTTTAATGCGGATAATATATAGTGATAGAGTTACGGACCTCAAGATAGACAGTGACCTTGAAGCCCAGAACTTGTCAGAACGCCAGTCTCCGTACTCGACATAAAGACCTACCCCTGTCGACCTACCGATGTGGTAATTTAAGGAGTAGTCGCGATACAAACGATGAATAGCTCACCAGATAATGTGCCCGACTTCAGGAAGGTTTGTTGCGTCAGTGACGAAATAGGTGTATAGTATATGAAGGCAGAATCCGGTGTGGATGACTTCTAGAATACTTCACTCGCCCGTAAGATCGCTGAACGCGACAAACAAAGGCTATATTGTCTCACCAAAGTAGAAATACATATGACCTGAAGCGGTCGGAGTCTTCGACGTACGTGCTCCAATAGAAATACACCTGGGCGCAGAAGACGCCGAAGAGCCTGCGGCGCCATGTGAGTGCATTTCCTAGAGAGAAGGCTAAGGACTCACATGAAAGCGAGGGAAACCAAAATAAGGAGCGGTCCCGTGAGTAGCTCAAGGTCAGGTTCGGCCATGGTAGCCAGGGGGGTCTGCAAGCAAGCCTGAAAGTTTCGCGATGCGCTCAGGGATAGTCGGGGGTTTTATACCGGCACGATCATCAAAGTATGGGTCGGATCGTCATTCCAGTGCTTTTAATGACGCCCGACGCCTAGCAAGTTGAGGCGCCGCCCTGATGTGGGCCGTCGCTGGCATGTGGACGCTATTACTGAGGTCAGCGGCGTTGTGCCGCTGGCGACGACACGAGGTACCGGAGGTGGGAATCCGAGCCCTTGTAGGGTAGGGGCAATGCCGCACGGTTGCACCGCCGTGCCGCAGCTAGCATTCGGATGTCGTTCTAGAGAGAACCTTGTATTGCAGCAGCGACCATGGTCGGAAGCTGCTGAAGAACTCCGTGCCTGCCCGTAAGTTTGTTAGCGAGGCGAAATGCTACCAAAGACGGAAGATGCGTACACGCGATGTGTCTTGAACAAGCCTGACAGAAATGCGGCGTCAGTAGCAGATTCCCTCCATGAGGCCTCGCCATGGCATGTTCAAGGAAGAGACAACGGTTGGAGGGAAACGTTCAGCTAAGTAATTATTTCATATTTCTTAGACTTGAACCGGATAAGGTACTTATCGCGCGGACATCAAATATTTCCCCATCATTCTCGATGTGGAATGCTCATTCTTCTCTCTCCCCACATCGCGGCCAGTTTGTAATGATGCCTGTAGTCCGGTTTCCTCGTGAGGCTATTACCGCCACAGTACGTGCTACGTGATGTGACACATTCTTGATAGTAAGCTTCGACGCTCGTAGGCCTCCACACTGGGCCGACTATTTGAACACTGCGAGATGTGAAGTACCATCGTACCAACCAGCGCACCCGCATCAACATGCCCATAGCTCCGACAACACCTCCCCTCGACGGCTCTACCTCGGTACTTCCCGGGCTAGTGGACTTTCATGCAGAACACAACCGACAGCATCCATGGGCAATGCTAGCACATGCGTCTGGCGGGGGCGCATCACCCGTCTCGTTCTCGGAGTACGCACAGGCAACGCACCGTATCGCCCATCTGTTTCGTCCCGGTCGTGCAGGAGACGGTGGTGAGGTTGTTGCTATTCTCGCGCACTGCGACACGCTGCTGTACCTGGCCCTCGTTCCGGGCCTCGTGCGGGCCAGTCTTGTGGTACGTCTATTCTATACGCTTAACCACATGTCACTGACCCACCAGACAAGCCGCTGCCGATGTCCCCTCGGCTTCCTGTCGCCGCGGTAATTGCGCTTCTGGAGAAGACCTCATGTCACCGAATCATCAGCCAGACTTCGTTCAAGGAGACACTGACAATCGTCGAAAAAACGCTCGCCGAGAAGGGACATGCATTGCAAGTGGAGAGCCTCCCCGATGTGTTTTCTGTATTCTCGGGCATACCTGGTCACGGAGTACTCCCTGCCGCGCCTCTGTACCCCGCCGGTACTCGGCAGGCAGAGAAAGAAGACATCGTCATGTACCTCTTGTCATCCGGATCGACCAGCCTCGTTCCGAAGCCACTGCCGCAAAGACAGGAGACAGTCTTACAGTGGTGCAGAAGCTGTAAGTCGCATTTAGCTGTTTCACGGGGCTGCCGTTGATTATGACGCTTCACAGCCTGTCTTGTTGAGGCGCGAGACCGTGGCATCTCGTGGGGCTCCTTTGTACCCCTACCGTTCCACACGATGGGAATTTACATGATTTTGTACGCACCCCTCGTCAGCGGCCTTCCTGTTGGGATCTATTTCCCACACTCGCCTGAACTACCCCCCGTGCCGACGCCGCAAAATGTGTTGGACGGTTGTCGAGCCACCCAATCCTCGGCAACGGCTGTGACACCCGCGTTTCTGGAAGTGCGTAGATGCGCCATTGTCTGACTATTCTCGCTGTTCTGACAAATCCCTCCTCGATACAGGCATGGGCACAGTCCGAAGAAGACATCGCGTATCTATCCACGATGAAAGCAGTGGTGAGTGCGCCTGTAACTGATCGATATTAGCATGTGCTCATCACTAGAGAAGATTTTCGCCGGGGGCTTACTTTCCGAAAAGAACGGGAACAAACTAGTCAAGGCAGGGGTGAAGCTTTACGCGGTATACGGGGGCACTGAGTTCGGCGCACACACGGCCATCCTCGACGAAGACGACTCCAACGGTCTAGATGCGCCTGTGAAGACTAGCGCGGATTGGGCCTGGATGCAGTTTCCCGACACCCTCAAACCGCGTTGGGTGCCCCAGGGCGACGATACGTATGAGCTGGAGTACTTGGTAGGCGTGCTTTCCCCTGGGATCCCGTCCGTACTTACTCTGCTTCTCTAGACGTGCGACACTCATTGGCCGGCCATCGAGAACCTGGCGGATACACGCGGGTATGCAACAAACGATCTTTGGATCCAGCACCCGACCAAGCCCAGTCTCTGGAAAATGTGAGTAGAATCAGTCAGTTCGCACGTCCTGATTTAACCGTTCGAATCTGGTGGCAGCATTGGACGAAAAGACGATGTTTTATGCCTGAGCTCTGGTGAGTTGAAATTATCTCCGAGGTTGAGTGAGTCTCAATTGCACCACAGGTGAAAATGTCTTCGCAGTTTCGCAGGAAAACACCATCATCTCCAACGGTATGGTGATGGGTGCCGTCATGTTCGGCGAAGAGAGAAGCTACTGCGGGATTCTCGTCGAGCTCCAACCTCAGTTCGCCCTCAATCCGAAGGACGCTTTAGCCGTCGCCGAGATGCGCGACAAACTATGGTACGTCTAGGCCGACTTCGGGCACGTGTGAAAAGCGACTAATCCACCAGAATAGGCCAATAGTGCAAGAAGCCAATTCAAATGCATACGCCTCCGCACGTATCGCGAAGCAGATGATTTTGTTCACCGACCCTGTCAAGCCCCTTCCCCGTGCTCCGAAGGGTACCGTTATCCGTAAACGTTCTCTGGAACAATACGCGCAGGAAATCAGCGACTTGTGAGTCCTAACTCGTCGCCTCACGCTTCAAAGACGTCTGATGTCGTACTCCGTGTCAGCTATCAGTTCGTAGAGGATTCCGCTGTTAGGCCAGACTTCTCACCTCCAGCGGCGTGGACCACTGAAGCCGTCGAAACGTGGATAACAGCCTACATTGCGGCGGCGAATAATGGCTTGATGCAGGTCAATCCCGCCCAGGACCGGTTTGATAGGTATGTGCAGCGTCTCTACAACAAGTTTCGCAACTAAATCACCCCCCAGCTTGCACATACATCTCCTCCACAAACGGGTCGTCGCTGCATTACAGCGCGACCAGGACAGCCGTGTGCAGGGTCTTGCGAAGAGCTTCACTGAGGACCTCATCTTAGAACACAAGTCTGTGCGAGACTTCGCGGCTAGCGTCGCGGACTTTGTCGCGCAGGGCGGTAAAATTCACTAGCATATTTTATGTGGGGATTCAAAGACGTTCGTGTCGGAGAACCGCCACAGTGAGATAGAGAAACGTGTAGAAATATTAAGATCTATCGTGCAGCGCTGCGCACCGGTATACATTCCTACGACCCGCAATGCACACATGGTTACTAGTACAGCGCTCAAAGAAGTATTCGACAATCAGTGCAAGCACGGTGAGCAGAAACTATCTGAGAAGAGAGGAACAGGAATATTGTCGGTTCGGTTGGAGTACGTTGACGACATCAAGGCCGGGCTTCTCGGCCTTTAGGATCGCCTTCGGTGAAAGATGTTCCGATATCGCAAATGCTGTACATCGAAAGCACCATGAAGAGTGTTTCCCGACTGTGTTGTGGAAGATTTAACGAAGCGTCGGGGAGGCGAACTCCCGCCCGAGGCTGCTCGCAGTGTTTGACGTTTTTCAAGGGCTCGAAGAATAAATTATGGAATACACCCATCGTGAATAGCAACGGTGATCACTGTAGTACAAAAACCAACTTCGACAGATTTTCACGAGGTAAGCTCATAAGCTTGTTTCTTCGGCGAGCCCTCCACCTCCGAATCGATTACGACGGGTCCGACCATCTCTGTCTGTAAAAAGAATGAGAATGAACGGAAATCACGTTGAGATAATATGAACTCACATTTCCGTCTGTCGTAGTCTCTTTGAAGATGTTAACCCGAAGACCTCCCTGTGAAGGCATCGCGTCCAAACGGGATTCGGACGAACATAACGATAGCACACTTACAGTAACCACGTTGCCCTCACCATCTTGACTTCTGTCCCAAACGTTGAGAGGGATTGTATGGTGGTCGTTCTCGCCAGTGGTTGCGCGAATGCCGCGCCGTGCGTTCAACCTGTTAAAGCAGTTTGTGTCAATGCTATGTTATTTTCATCGCAGCGAGATATGCACTTACATGACGAGCATAGAATTTGCGTATACTGAAACACAAACGTCAGCGCACATGGACGGTGACCTCTGTGACGAGTGCTTACGTTTGCTAACGATTTCCACGAGGCCTGCCCAGAACAGACTCTGGTTGACAAGATTGTACTGAAAGGTAGCAAGCTCAGCCCAAAACACGGCGACAGGACCCTTCAGCCGTACCGTGAACAGGATAGAAATTGACACGATCCTGCGAAACATTCAGCGAAGATGTCAGGGACAATATAATGATACTCACATCGTCAGCGCCCCAGTGTTCAGACTGTAATACATCAGGGTGTCCAGCATGCGCTGGCTTCTAAATATCATACACGAATAAGCGGACGTTGAGTGATAAAAGAGGTGTTGGCACAAACCCGCGGAACCTTGTACGACGGTTGTACAGATAGTATGCCAAGAGAGCGGTAGTCAAAAGATCGACCAGCGCCCCGAACGAAAGAGCGACGTTGAGGATAAGCTAACGCAATCTTTAGCACCAATGCGAATACGAAGGAGACACTGCCATACGGTCGTGACACGTCGTTTGGCGAAGGAGTACCAGGTGTCGTCTTGATAGCTGAACAAAGTTTCAGTAGGAAGCCTGGTTCGATAGAGCGCTACTCACAGTAAGGACGCAGCAGCTTCGCGTTCAACAGGGGGGGAAGAACGTTTATCAGTTTCAAACGGCGTAATTGCCGAAAGACGCACCAAAGCCAAGCACTATTTCACGTCCGTCAGACCCATTGCAAGTCAGTAATAGTAGAAAACGGACCTATCCGAACAAATAGAGCGAATGCCTGCATTATATGGTCAATGGGCTGGGATTGTCAATACTGTACGCTACGTACCGGAATGGACGCAACCCAAGACCTTTGACTCACTAAATTTATTAGAGCTTTCAGCGGCAATTCCCAGTCGACGTAGGGTGGTGCTGCTTACGCCTCCAGATACGGTAAATAAAAAATCTGTTGGTAGTTCAAAATTGTCTTAGGCTCTATAGTGTATTTCAACACATACGCTTGAGTCCCAGAGACAATTACTATCTGCGACCGGATTAGATGCGGATGATAATAAGCGGTGGTGGAATACCTCGAGAAATATTGTAGCCTGCCAGCGGTAACCAGGTCAGATGGAGTATGATAAGAGTATGTTTGTACGTACAACTGCGCTCCTATGGGAAGCGATCTATATGAGCAGTGTTAGCGAAGAAGAATCCGACACCTACCACACAATGTGTTGATTCGCGTTAAAGTCTCCGAAGTGAATGATCAGGTAATTGTATAATAAATGAATGCAAAACGCGGTGTGGAGGCTCTCCAAGCCCCTGGAACGTACGGTGAGTCTGGGTACGTATTTGATTCCAGGAGGATCTTACCATATGGAATGGACGAGATACTTCAACCACTGAGGGTCCTTCCGGAATTCCTTCCAGTAGAAGTACACCTGCGCGGTAAGGATGCCGTACAATCTGCGAAAGGAGGTTCAGAGGGTGCGGAGATTCCTCAGTCAAAAGAAAGACATACATGAGAGCAACGCAAACCAAAATGAACAACGGGCCCATAAGAAACGTAAAAGGGGGCCTATCCATGGTCGAAGGGTCTCGCATGCATCGCGGGGCGGGGGCTTCGCGTTAAGTATGGCTCGTCAGGCGAAAATCCGCAACAAAAGACACATCTTCTGCATCTCTCGATGGCGAATGGGGAAGCACGATGAGTACAGCCAAACATCACCCGTAGAAGTTGTTGCCACAGCACCAACTTCAACGTTGAACTCCAGGAAGTTACGCTCCACTGGCACCTATCATGACGGGTCAACCATCAGTGTTGTATGAGGGCTCACCCAGCCGGTGCTGGGATGACAAAGCCTTTAATTCAGCCCCAGGCCTCGACTTCCAGCGTCGGGGATGTCCGAATTACCCCGTCTGTCACAGTAGCTTTGTGGCGTTACGGGGAATGTCATGGTGATATGGCAGAATCTACTCAACTATGGACCGGGGTATAATAAGCATCAGCAAATCTGAAGTTTGCGCGAAGCGACTGTGACTCATAGCTGTCGATGTTTCTGCCCGGGACCATAATTGCGCTGCGAGCTCAGTGCGGCGAAGCCTTCAAGCCGGGAGGTGAACAGAAGGTCAGCGAGGCTGAGCGGCCCGTTATGGTCAGGCAGGCTTCCAAAAAGTACAAAACGAAGCACTCACCAGTGACTAGAATAGCGCTTGATACCTCAACAAAGTAGGTGACAGGAAGTATCCGCTCGTGTGGTGCCGTGTATGATCTGTACCGTACTGCGAAGATTTCCAGGATCCTTCTCAGGTTGCCTGGACACATCAATCCGGACCAAACCATCTAGGGTTTCCAGTGTATGGATGTACATACTCACGAAACAAGCTCCAGCATAGCAGAACGTGAAGCGCAGTCCCTGCTCCCAAAGACTACCGGCAAAGCCAGGGCCGGTACAAGTCGCAAGACGGTATTTGCGTATCAAGAACCACGCGAATTGTTGAGCAAGAATTCTCCAAGCTGATGGGTGTATCTCATTAGGCGAGGTGCAAGATCGTTGTAGTCAAATATACAGACGTACCGTGCGGTCTATTTCGTCTGCCTCGGGGAGACTAGTCGTAGCATTTGAACAGAGAAAGCAGTGGCACGTCCTTTCCCGCGTGCGTTGGTGCCGGAAGTAATATTTATTCCAGAGGGCACTTACTCCCCATGATTCATGGAGCCATGCGCAATAATAGCGCCGTTAATTGAAAGCCTTTCCAAGATGTGGAAGTTCAAGCTTCAAGTTCGAAGCATCATCAGTTGCGAAGACGAGGGAGGGCAAGAGGCTCGGGCGCCTCCGTGGCCGCAAAGTTCCGATATCAGGCCGAAACAGCCGCCGCCCCGGCCCCGAAGGCGCGCTGCCATTTCTGTTCTTGCTCATCTTGTCGCACTAATACTCAAGGATCTGAAACCGCACTTGTAAGTCTACAAAACGAGGAACGAAGTACCTACGTACGCTCTACGTTCGTGCCATCTATCTACGGCTCACGGTTGTCCCAGTGCGATTCCGTCGCGATGCGCGGATTAACTGACGGGTATGCAAGGAGAAGTCAGAAATGACGGGGCTGAAGAAGGGATGCTCAACGCTTTTCGGGTGGTATCATGGACTCTCCGAAGACGTATCTTCTGATGTACGGGTAGCACTGAACGAGCATCATGCTATCAGTGGGGCGAGCACGCTTTCACAAAGGATCTTCAGAGGAGGATCCGGACTTTCGTCCAGTAAGTCCAGTTTCATACCACGTACGGCGCGAATATGTACTGACCTGCGCCCATGGCACGATTCATAAGGTCCGACGTGAATCCTCCGCCAACCTCCGCCAGTTCTCCTCCACAGCAGCCATGCTTGGCTCCTTCAAAATCGCCCTTCTTTCCGTCTGTGCTATTGCATCAGTCGCGGGAATGTTACCTCCAACTCCCCGGGCACGCGCGGATCAGACCTATATCAAAGGGCGATTCGAAACTATAGGTCGTGGCCTAGCTTACGTCTGTGCTGTGAGTCGATAACTGTGCCTCTGTCGCAAGGTTGAGAACTGACGCGTTTAAAGACTATCATAGGCTTGGCATATGCGGGCGAGGTTTTCGCTCTCCTTCAGCTGCGGAGAACATCGGCAGAGCGCCAGCAACGGCTCTTCGAATTCCTCTGCCCTGCCTCAACTGTGGCATCATGGCCCACATCCACAACCGCGACCCACCTACTTGACGTGCAACCGATGTTCCTCCTCTCGGCGTGTCTTGGACTAGCCGGCGGTGTTCTGCGGTTGTGGTGCTACCGGACGCTAGGAAAGTTCTTCACGTACGAAGCAGCGATGAGCGACGACCACGTTCTCGTTACGCACGGTCCATACTCCGTCGTCCGACACCCATCGTACACAGGCGTAGCAATGATCGTGCTCGGGAAAGCGCTTGAATTCTTCTGCCCAAGGTCATACGTACGCGAGTGCGGTGTAGCAGGCACATGGGCAATATGGGTGCTGTATGCCTTCGTGGCGACGACGCTCTATATTGTGTATTCGTTGTTTGCGAGGATACCGGTGGAAGATGCCCAGTTCAAGGCGAAGTTTGGGAAGGAGTGGGAGGCGTATCGTCGGGTGGTGCCGTACAAACTTGTTCCATTCTTGGTCTAATTGTCAGGTCGCATATTCGCCTCAATTATCCGCTGATTTGAAACAGACACATGACAACGCTCGACAAACCTCCGAGTGCAGAGCGTACTATTGTATCGATTTCACCCCCGGAGCCGCTCAAATCAAACCACGTTCTAGAACCGACAGTGTCTGCAAAGTGATTCGCCTAGTCTTCCCACGCGGTCGAGGATGCCGCGGACCGTGCGGCCCCTCCAATAGCGCCGTCTGCCCTGCGCGCCGCTTTACAGCATGTCCGATTTTTGTTGCGCCCTAGGTTCCGTGTCGGATCGGGGTCTTTCCTTCCCTTAACGCTGGGCCTTTTGGTATCTTCCTCGCCTCTGCAAGCCAGCGAAGTAAGACAAAACCCACGTACGCACACTCTTCGCTTTCCAGTCTCCTTAAGCTTACCCTACGACTACTCAAAGGAGAGCATCGCATACGCCGCACTCCTCACATCCTACCTGATGATGCGTTTCAGTTAGCGCGAATTGATAAGCGATTCACGCCTCCGACAGGTGCGTAACTCTCGCATATCAGATGTTGTATCGGATTTATGCCCGCCTCCATTCTGTGGCGTTGGGCGGGCGTAGACCACAGCCACGGGCGCATTCTACATTTCTCCTGGCGGAAATCGACGGGCACTCTCTGGCAATCGCACATGTGTACGCATTCTCTGAAGAAAAGTGCGCGACGCGGAGGATCAGACTGTGCGTCACCTGCTCTCCATCTCGGAGGTTAGTGCAATTAACGTCGGTTTTGTGATATGATTATGCCGTGAAAGCAGTAACGGAATGACTCGCAAGGCCTACACCGGGGCCGCCTGCATCCCGAGGCCTCCTGTTCTGTCGGGATGTCGACACGGACGCTGAACGTGCGTCTATAACTGGGCGTATAAAACCTTGGGTATTGTCGCCAAATATCAGCACCGAAAGTCACTACCAGCCAACCTCCTACTGTCTCTCCGCGATAGTCATGGCCGCAACTTTGAAAATCGCTCTTCTCGCCGTCTACTCTGTCATAACGATCCTGGGAGTTCTACCCCCGAGTCCCCCAGCACCAAAGGAGAAAGTTTACCGCAGAGGCAAATTCGAAACGGCAGTCCGCGGTCTGTCATATGTGTGGGCAGTACGTGAACCTTTCAGATTGACAATTCGAGATCGAGAGCTGACGCTGTCAACAGTCCATCGTCGGCACAGTAGGAGTATGCGAAATTGTCGCACTCTTTCAGCTGCAGAGAGCATCCGTAGAGAAGCCCCAGAGCTCCCTCGAGATACTCTGCCCCGCGTCGGCATCATGGTCTGTGCCCGCGGCCAAGATCGCGGCGAGCCACCTACTCGACATCACACCTCTCTTCCTCCTCGCTGTGGCCATCGGGCTTATCGGCGGAGCCCTA
Organism: Bjerkandera adusta; assembly: GCA_027924225.1. NCBI lineage: Eukaryota > Fungi > Basidiomycota > Agaricomycetes > Polyporales > Phanerochaetaceae > Bjerkandera > Bjerkandera adusta. Next base: position 15,571 of record BSCZ01000746.1, read on the forward strand.
CGGCTGTGGTGCTATCGAACGCTTGGAGCGCTCTTCACGTTCGAAGTCGTCATGCAGGACGACCACGTCCTCGTCACGAGCGGGCCGTACTCCATCGTTCGGCATCCGTCGTACACTGCCACAACGATTATGGCCCTCGGCGCAATTCTCGAGTTATTCGGCGCGGGGTCGTACGTTCGCGAGTGTGGGGTAACTGGGACGTGGGCTGTATGGGCATTGTACGCGTTCGTGGCGATAGTGCTGTACGGTGTGTACTCACTGTATGAGCGGATACCGGCGGAGGACGCCCAGTTTAAGGCGAGGTTCGGGAAGCAGTGGGAGGACTATTATCGCTCTGTACCATACAAACTTGTTCCGTTTTTGCTCTAGTAGTCGGAGATCATTTTACACGATAACAAATCAAGCAGTCGACGAAGTAGACCAAGACGATAAGCGCACGTCGGACCGACTTTTGCCATTTGGGGCGGAGACCGACGGCTCGTCTGAACGGCTCGTCCGACCAGGATCGACATCTACTCTGGCACCATCTGACGTCCGAATTGCCTATTTAAAACAGCCATGTACACAATCTACCTCACGTTCAGCTTCCTGGAGACAGCACTGACATTATCGGGAATTCCCATATATGGTAGTTACCAGATAACATCAAATCTAGATCCCTTCACGACTGAACGCTGCACTCTGCTCCTACCATGACTGACACAACTCGTGAAACTCGCTGCGACCAGACATTATTCGCTCGCACATCGTGATCATTTTCCTCCCTTGCTCTCTCTACTGCGTCTTGTTCCATAAGATGCGGCATATGTGTACCGGATCTCGCCAACGAACCATCCCCAAAGATGTCGGCAGGACGTCGAGTACGTGAGTACGTCGCACAGGTCCAATCTTCACTTGTTGCCAATGGTTCCAACCAGATGACGATTCTACAGTTTCAGTCCCAATAAGGCCTGCCAAAGTTTGTCAGCGGGATCGTCTTTTACGGCTGTCGTTGCAGTATCTCTGCAACTCTGTTATAAAGGCCGGTACCGCACGACCCTAGTTAAACTCGGTTCAATTGAACCTTGCATCCCCACGGGGCTCCAAAATATGCGTCCGTGGAGCCAGATCCGTATCCGCGGACCCGTCGAAAGCGGCGATGTTGGACTCCATTCCCGAGGCCAAATAACATATGTCTTCTCGGCCAGCGTTGGCCTCACCTCTATCGGTACCATAATGGGCAATATAATGCCGTACGAAACAGCCTCTCGGATTCGAGCCACGGCCGACAATGCCACGGGATGATCGCATCCGCGCCCATCAAAATGCGCCAGTCGATGCTACCGTAAGGCGGGCCCTCCGTTTCGCCGAGGGGCGTCCTCGCCGACCGCACGCCTTGCCTAGTTAAGCAACTGGCAGGTTGACGGCATTATTCATTATACGTATGCAGCATTCCTCATTGCCTCACCATCGCCCAGAAGATCTCACGCTTCCATTCGTCCCTCCCAGGAACCCCCATTCAAGCGCTCCGTCTGACTGAGCTGCCAGTTTGAAAGCAAGACTGTTCTCCAATGTGTCTGCCGGAAAGGACGCGGTGGGAATAACAAAAGCCTTTGCGACGTTCCCGGGAATCGCAACCCTTCCTGTCCGATGATGCGCTGCGCTTCGGGAGCGCCTCCGCATTGAAGCTCACAGCCTTCCCCGCGTAACACCACCAGCGGCATGGGCTCGTCAGTTATAATAACGGCAACACGACATTTTGTGAGTATCTTTTCGCGTCCCTTCCTCCCCTGACTTACCGACGTTCCTGGATCTCTCGTGATGGGTGGAACTTCCAGCACAATACCTTCGCCTCCCCTCGATGGTTCGTTGACGGTCGTCCCCGGCTTCGTGGATTTCCACGCACAACGCAACCCGGAGCGCCCTTGGGTCATACTTGCAGCTGACTCCGAAGGTGCGAGCAGCACTCGCGTGTCCTTCCGCGAGTATGCGAATGCGACACATCGTGTCGCGCACCACGTACGACCTGGTCGGGCAGGCCACGACGGCGAGGTTATCGCCGTTTTGATTAACTGCGATGCCGTCCTGTACTTGGCGGTCATAGCCGGCATAATCCGAGCAGGACTTGTCGTAAGTCAACAAGCTTACCGTTCGTGTCGAGCTTTCTAATGATTGCTCCCAGCCTTTCCCCATCTCTCCTCGGAACACGCCCCAGGCCATCGCGTGCATGATGTCTAAGACCTCATGCAGTCGAGTGCTTTCTCAGAAGGCGTTTGATCCCGTGCTTTCTGACGTTCGGGTCGAGCTCGAGAAAGATAGCCTGCAACTTAAAGTGGACGACCTTCCCGACCTTCATGACATCTTCCCGGTTCTCGCTGGCCGCAAGAGCGACACGATGCCTTATCCTCCACCACCTGAGCCGATCGATATGAACGACATCGCGCTCTATATCCACTCTTCTGGGTCCAGCGGTCCGCCGAAGCCAATACCTCAGCGACACATCAACATGCTGCACTGGTGCCGCGCGTGTGAGTTTGAAATATGTATTACATGCATTCATGTACTGACAGCATCCTTCCCAGCTGTAATCACAATCGCCGCTCAACATGACCTCATATGGGGTTGCATGGCATCGCCGACATTCCACACGATTGGTATCTGTGGGCAACTTCTTGTTCCACTGGTTACTGGACGCCCCGCTGCCCTGTACGCTGCAAGAAGCCCAGCACCTCCGGTGACCCCGACACCCCAGAACATCCTCGCCGCCTGCAAGTCGACAGGCGCGAATGCTATTCCAGCCGTACCAACGTTCCTTGAGGTCAGTTTTTTGTTGTCAATCAGCGCCATGCGAGATTGTAACGTTAATGTCTTGCAGGCATGGGCCCAGAACGACGAAGACATCAAATACCTCGCGACGCTGAAGCTGGTCTCCAATGGAGGCGGACCGCTCTCCGACAAGAGCGCGAAGAAACTCATCGATGCTGGTGTCAAACTTGCCACGGTGTACGGAGGGACGGAATTCGGGGTTCATAGCATCATGTGCGATATCGACTACTCCGGTCGAGGCGATCCAGCGAAGGTGAAAACGCCGGACGACTGGGCATGGATGGCGTTCCCAGACTTCGTGAGATGGGATCCCCAGGGTGACGGGTCGTACGAGCTACAGTTCCTGGTGCGTAGTTTCGCCTCCACGCCTCGTCCTGGCGTTGACTGTCTCGCTAGACCTGCCCGTCGAATCAGCCAAGTGTCGAGAACCTGACCGATACGAAGGGATATGCGACGAAGGACCTTTTCGTACCTCATCCTAGTAAACAAGGTTTGTGGCGCATGTAAGTTCCGTCATTGTTGAAACGACCTAGGTCTCATTCGCCGTCTCATAGAACTGGTCGGAAAGATGACGTCATCGTTCTGAGCACTGGTACGTGTACTTCCCGTGCTAAATACCAGAATTTCTGACCTGAAGTATTTCGCAGGCGAGAAGGTTGTCCCTATCCCCCAGGAAGGCATCATCACCGCCAGCCCCATGATCTCGGGCGCTGTCATGTTTGGACGAGCCCAGAGTCAATGCGGTGTCCTCATCGAGCCCTCCAGCGAGCACACCGTCGATCGCAACGTACCAGGGGCCATAACCGCATTCAAGGATGCAATCTGGTTGGTGATTATATTCTCACTGCCCTTCAACTTTACTCACTGTCTGGTAGGCCCATCATCCAGGAAGCGAATGAAGCTGCGCCCTCGTTTGCCCGGATATTCAAGGAAATGATCGTGGTCGCGGACGCCACCCGCCCACTTCCTCGTGCGGCCAAGGGCACTGTCATTCGCAAGCTCGCTGTAGATCTGTACTGTGGCGAGATTGACGACCTGTGAGAGATTTTCTTTTGTAGCAAAGCTTTTAGCTAACGTGCTGTCCGTCTCAGGTACAACGCTGGTTCTTTCACCGATCAAGAGGAGGAAATTCCCGCTCCGTTAGACTGGTCATCAGCGAACGTCGAGCGATGGCTGGCCCTCCAGGCTGCCTCCATCCACGACGGAACGTCTGTGGATGTCAACGCCGACATCTTTGACCAAGGATTTGATAGGTATGCCAAACATTTTGAGTATTCTGAACTATGTCTTACACACTGCCAGCCTACACGCCACCTACCTCCGCAATCGCATCGTCTCGACGCTACGATCGAGCATGGACGACCGCGTTCGAGCTGCTGCATCCACCGTACCATATACAGTCGTTTACGACAACCCGACCCTCTCTGCGTTGGCGACCACCATCTCCCAGCTCGTCAGCCTCGAAGCCGAACATATAGCAAAGGACAACGCGCAAAGCATCGCGGACATGATCGACAAGTACTCGCAAGACATCCGCCGGCCTACCCCCGACAACCTCGAGAAACCCTCTGGAGAGGTATCAGTGCTACTGACCGGCTCTACGGGAAACCTTGGGTCGCAGATCCTGGCGGTGCTGCTCGCAGACCCGAAGATCAGCAAGGTGTATACTTTGAACCGCCTGGCTCCGAACTCGCCAGATCGGCAAGCGACGTCGTTCCAGGACAGAGGTCTTCCAGTATCGTTACTCCACCAAGGCAAGCTTGTGCCGCTTTTCGGAGACTTCTCCCGAGCGGACTTTGGGCTAGATGAGGAACGATGGGAAGAGGTGAGCCAATCTCCTTACAGCGCATCAATCTCATATTGAATCTACTTCATAGATCAAAGGCTCGGTCACGCACATCGTTCATAACGCCTGGCGCGTAGACTTCAATCGTGCGCTCTCTTCGTTCGAGAGCTACGTCGCTGGAACACGCTTCCTGGTCGACATATGCGCTCAAAGCCCTCAGAGACCCCGCCTCTTCTTCACATCGTCTGTGTCCGCGATGCAAAGATGGTCCTCGTCCCGAGGCCCCGTACCAGAAGAGCCCGGCGACGATCCCGCGTTGGCAGGAACCACAGGATACGCAGCGTCAAAGTTCGCGACTGAAAATGTTGGTGTATCTCATGTACTGTCACAACCGTATCGTAATAATTGGCATGACTTCAGGTCCTCGCGAAAGCGTACCAAGCAGGCGTTCCCTGTACCACCCTTCGCATCGGGCAAATATGCGGCTCAAAGGCTACTGGGGCATGGGATACTTCCGAATGGATCCCGATTTTGCTGAAGTCCAGTATCGCTTTGAAGGCGCTCCCGGATCTAGGCAGTGTGCGTCTTTCTCTCGACTTACCATGAGCCGCTGCTGATTTGTTTGACGACAGGATGCCTCGTGGATACCTATGGACGCGGTTGCGAACGTCGTCCATGACCTTATACTCGCCCAGTGTGACCTTCCGTCCCTTGTGAACGTCGTCCACCCCCGACCGGTGCCGTGGAAACACATCATGGACGCGTTCAACACGAGCCTGGGCTCGGAGCCCCTTCCCGTCGTCCCGTTCACGGAGTGGCTTGACAAGCTTGAGCAAGTAGCACTTCGGGCTGATAACGAAGACGCGTCGACAACCGTAAGTCCCAGTTCCGTAGTTCTGAAAACTTGCTTGCTAACCTGCCATGCAGCCTGCAATTAGTCTGTTACAGGTTTTCCGCGACCTCGCGGCGCCCTCGAGCGTCCCAGTCCCCGGTGCCGATCAATTGGCAGCAAGCACCATACCTTTATATGACACGTCGAAGCTCTGTCAGCACAGTGAATCTGTCTCCAGCATCGACTCAATCGGTCAGGAGCACGTTCAGGCCTGGGTTCGGTGGTGGAGACAGCAAGGATTTATGCAGCACTAAATTATACCTCACTGGACACGATATCACGCAACCTTATATTCTCATGTATTACATACAATGGACATGTAAATGTATTATATATGCTATGATTTTCGAGCATGGCGAAGGAGAACATGCAGATGTTGGGAGTCGAACGAAAGGACCTTCCTACTTTGTCGCAATCGGCGATCACCGCAGCGCCCGGAGCCCGGCAGCAGGCAGACACCGGCGACTTGTCGCACCATCGACCCATAACTCCGTCCCTCTCACTTCCCACTCGACGCGCTTGAGTTCCATAACTCTAGAGCAATAAAACCAGGATGACAGTTCTCTGCGACTTGGCAGCCATACTCGCATTCGTCCAGCCCTAGGCCATCTCGCGCTCCCGCGTTGATTATTTTCAATTTACGCGCCTCCTCAAGTCGACGGGAACGTTCACTCCTTCGAACCATCTCCCCTTGATCCAGCTGCTCGGCGACGATTCCGATTGGCAACGCTCAAGAGCTGGATCTGCGCCGGGAAGGCTTCGATCGCGTTTCATGAGAATGTGAGAACTCTAGTCGTTCTGTTTGTTGCGGGCTCATTCATATAGTCATGTGCAAGTCTTTCAGTTCGGAAAACCGTGTCCCCACTCCCTGTTCCCCTCCATTATCCGACCAACGCGTTCGCCATGAACATCGAAACCAACTCGTTCAGACTTCCCGCGTCCCTAGGCGGTCTATGGTGCTCCGTCAACCGTTATACACCTACTCCTACGACGCGATATGGACCTGAAAACGGCGTCTCCTTGATCTTTGCCCACTGTACCAGCGCCCGTACGCGTCTCTCTCACTCGCTTTATACGAAACTGACGTGCGATCGTGGATAGACAAGGAGCAATGGGAACCGACCATCGGCAAAATATTCGAGCTGGCGGCTGCGGAGAATCTACCAGTATACGAGGCATGGTCACTCGACTGCACCAATCATGGAGACTCAGCAGTGCTGAACGAGAGGTTGCTATCCGACGAGAACCCAATCTGTAGGTCACGCAGTCCTTCCAGCATGCTCTGGATTGACCTGTGTCTAGCCGTTAAGGACTATGGAATGCTATTGCGATACTTCGCGAACTCGGAGTTCTTGAAGGGGCGCGCTAGAGTCGTCGGAGTAGGGCATTCGTCCAGCACGTCCGCTTGGTAAGCCCCTCTCCGTTAGCAACGTCTTGGCCCTCGAATTCACCCGTCGTGAAGGTGTCTGGCTGTGACTCTCCCAAATAGCAATATACCGCTACCCGCATTGTCAATGTTGATTCTGGTAGAACCGGTCATGGTCCCTCCGCCTATTGTGCCGCGCGACCCGCGCATAGAAATGGGCAAGAGGAACGTCGAAGGCGTCAAGAAGAGACGCGATCGATGGGTGAACGAAACAGAACTCCGAACGTGGCTGAGCAAGAGCTTCCCGTATAGGATTTGGGATCCGCGGATCCTTGACATCTACGTGGTACGTGGAGAGCTGAGTCCGCTGCAACGGGCCTGCTTCGCTGACAGACCCACTAGAAATATGGCTTCAAATCAGTAGAAGACGCCGAGGGGACGCAACACGTCACATACAAATGTGGGCTCTCTCAAGAGGTTGGCTTCTATACGCCTGAGGACCATGTCCTAGCGGGTGAGACTATCGCACAGATGTGCGCTCGGCTACCCGTGCATGCGATCTGGAGTGAGCGTCCGGAGATGGTGTAAGGAGGTCGTGCCCATACGCGCTTCGTTACACTCATACCATCCTTCTCAGGTCGCTTAAGTCAAGAAAGATTATCACCGACGCTACGGAGGGGCGGATAATGGCCTCTACGTCAATCGCGAAAGGCACAGGTCACCTCGTACGTGACTCTTGCTCCCCCAAAATATTATAGCTAACGCTACTTAGGCCGTGCAAGAGAATCCGGACAGTGTTGCTCTGGCCATTTTCCAGGTATTAAAGAACACTACGGTACCCTCATTAATACTGGTACCAGGGCTTAAAGCTTCTTTGTAATATCGAAACAAAATTTCAGGCCTGTTCTACGCTATATTCCCCCCTGTGCTGAGCAATGCAGGTTCTTCGATGGTCGCTGCAAAGCGTCAACTGATGGTAGCCCGTGGCGCTTCTGACGCCACAACGCGATCGCCTCTCTTTTCAGAGCGTCTTCTTCTTGACTCTTATTTCTCGCCAGCCCTTGCCCACCAACCGGCGATAATTTTGCGCCTAGGACCTCAGGTCGCGGTCTGGTTGCAATTGTTTGGTACGTTTCCCGCGGTGCGACTACGCAGTTGTTACCTAGTTGGACTGACAGCCGGAAATTAGGGACAGATGCCGTTTTGAAAATATGCCCGTAACCTCTTTTGTAGCTGCATCGTGGGCCTCGCTATATAGCACCGAGAAGCTTCAGCGATAATGACATATCAACGCCGTTTCAATGGTATGCGAGAATGGGTAAGTGATTACTACGATTTCAACGTGTCCCGCTCATGCCACACTGATGCATAAATTAGTCCGAACGCTCGTTCCCTTCCATAAACGTAGATGTCACTGCTGTCCCGCAACCAAGCAACACCGCTGTCGTGGACGGTCTTCCGCCCCTCCTCCAGTCAACCACGAAAATTACAAAATGCTCAGCTTGTCACAGCTGCTTGTAACGAAACCTCATCGAAGCAGTATGAATTTCACCCCGTCGCCTTCGACCCAGATTTCGCTTACTTTTCAAGTACCCAGGGCACTCGACGGCTGAGCAGTCGGGGACGGTGAGCCTACCTTCACCGGCGTCACCGGCCAGTCCGGAGGATGAAGGGGAGGCGCTCGCCGAAAGCAGCGAAAACACGTCTGAATGAGGCAACTGTCCCGGTCACGTTTCAAACCCAGACCTTCGACGCCGGCCAACCTCCGGCGTCGACATAGGATGGCACATTCAAACCAACATCGCCTTCCCTCCAACCCCCACCACTGTCGTTCACCGTTACTATCCCAGCCCAAACCAGCTACCCCCGCCCTCATTTCCAACATGATCCCCCTCTATTTTGTTGCTGCCGCCTGCGTCTCGGTGGTGTTCAACATCTGGGCCGAATCCGTCGACACCGGGCGTCCTCCCAAGGAAACTGCGAGGGCACTCATCGAGGCGACCTCGAACTGGGTCGCCAAGAAGAGCCGTGCTACCGTCGACTACGTCGGACGCCTCCAGCTGGGACGTCACATCCGCTTCCCGCGCGTCCGGTCAAACCTCATCGCCACTGTTCCTCACGACTTTGTCCTCGTCGACTACCGCTCCCCGCGGGCGCTGCGCCGTTCGTCTCGCGCCGTCGCCCAACCTGGATTTTGCACCATCGACTTCCTCAAGCCACGGACACTCAAGCTCCCGGCCGTCCCCTCTCAGCTCAACTCTGTCGTGCTCTGCGAGCCTCGCCATGCCTCAGCGATCGCCCACTCGTCGCTCTCGCCCTCGGCACGCGTCTACGGTGACTTCAACGCTTACACCGGCACGCTCACGCTGGTCCTGGTGGTCGTCATCCCTTCAGTCGCCATTGCAGTTGTACTCTTCGTAGTTGCGTTCTGGAGGACGCAACGTGTGAGCAAAGCGGTGCGTTTAATTTGTCTATGCCGTCCGTCATGTTTCTTACCTTGTCTCTAGCACCGCCAGCTTCCGCCGCCCACAGAGTTCATCGAGGATGCGGCGCCACAACAGCTTGTTCTTGGTTTCGCAGACGCTGTCGACACCCTTCTACTGTTGACTGACAGCACTCTGGAGCTCGCTCTGGGCGACATCGAGGTCAACGGCATCCTCTCCGACGAGCTAGTCACGCCACCTGAGGAGCTTCACCCTGGCGCGAACGATGTGAGTCGCGCGTTTCTGGTTGTACGACGCCATTGCTGATGTTTCGATAGCTTTCTGGTTCTGTTTCAGGTCCCGACGATGTTGTGCAAGACGTCGTTGACGACGATCCAAAGTCTGGCCTCCTCAGCTCCGTCACCTTCGAGTGTGAGGAGTCAGTAGCTTGTGAGTACAACACATATTTTTGTTCTTGAACATTCTTTGACGCAACCTCTTTTGTAGCCCTTGTCTGCGCCGACAGCGTCGAGTGCGAGGTCGGCGACGGGTCTGCAGCCCCAGAGGTCCTCGAGGAAGTCTGTGTAGCCACTCCCGACATATTTACTTCCTCCGCTGTGACTGAGGCTCCCGCCCTCCTGGATGCTGTCAACGTCCCTCTCCCTGCGGACGACTCGAACGATTTCCTCGCCTACATCGATCTGGTCACGGACCAGGACACTCTTCTGAATGCTGTGTCCGCCGAGGTGTTCGTCCCCATCATTACGACCTCCGAATCTCAGGTCGCCGCCCGGTCCTCTTGCATCGCGGATGCGACCCCAGCACAGTCCACTCTGGACTTCGCAGACGCTTTCGACATCCTTTTTCAGCTGGACCATAGCTCTGTAGAGACCATTGCAGGCGACGTTGAGGTCGTAGGGATTCTTCCCAATGAGCCCGTTGCAGCCATCAGCGAGGTGAGTTGCGCTCCCCTCCAAAGAAGGATCATTGCTGATTATCGAGTAGGCTGCTGTCCCCGTCCCAGGTCCTGAGGACGCCGTAGAGGACATTCCTGACGTACCGAACTACACCTTCGTCGACCCCGCCACCTTCGACCCGCAGCAGTGGACTCCTGCTCCGTGCAGGAAGCCCCGAGGCAATCAGTTGGTTTTTGCTCTTCAGTCTTCACCCGTAGCATTCCCGCCGCCCATTGTCATAATGGAAAACAGCACTCTTGCGCTTGAAGAAGTCGACGACGTGGCATTTGCAGCAATCACACAGCAGCTTCCTTTTGCCGACATCGAGTTGCCTGTCACTTTTGCCAACCCAGTGGCAGACAACAACGATGACGACTTTCTCGACTACGTGGATGCGGCAGTGTTCTACGCTACTCCTGTCAAGCCTCTATACTCCGCGGTGCTTGCCCGACCTCCTGCAACGACCTCCGAGCGTCGGACTGCTGTTCACCCCCAACGTGGCATCACCTATGCAGCTGGTCAGGAAGTTCAATTTGTCCTCCGCCCTCGTGACCATCTGGCCCCCGTGTTCTCGAGGCCTGTAGAGAACATCGCCCTTCCGGAGCTCGATGGGCCGTGGCGCCTGTTCAACAAGTCGGACCGTGGCTGGCGAGCAAACCCCCAAGGTGCGTTCTCTGCATTCGTATCACTGTCCATGCTGACATGCTTGCAAGACCCAGACAACCCTCATCATCCTGTCCCAAAACAGGAGGAGAATGAGACCAAGAAGGGGGAGGAGGTAGACACACCCAAGCGGGACCACATCAACTCGTGGAAGGTCGACAAGTTCCCTGTTCCGGGACAGTACTTCCTCCGCTGGTCCGACGTTAACGACCCATACCCGACTATTCCGCCATCCCTACCTCGCCCTTCGCACTTGGTACCGTGCGGGCCCGATGACGCCACCCCCCCAAAGAAGCCTCGCACCCGACGTGGCGGCGTGGCATACCGAGCCAAGCAGGAGGCCGCCAAGGAAGCGGCCGTAGCTGCCGAGGTACAACTCGCAGCACAAGTGGCCGAGCGGGCAGAGGAAATTGCCCGTTATGCCACTGCGATCGTCATTGGGCACGCTGACCACCGGGTCTCCGAGAGGTACAGGCTGCCTTTGGAACCACTGCCCGACTATGTTCCTCAGCCTGGTCCTCACTGGGCCAGGATTGTCGACCTCATCGTCTCTCGCCGCGGCAGCCCTCTCGTTGCTCCTGAGGACCTTATACCACCTCCCCCCTACCACCAACCTTTCAATATTCCCCCCTCGCCTAATTTCGGAGCACGCCGGACCCGGCCTCATGATGAAGGCGACGACGACAAGAACTACGATGACGAGTTCCCTCCTTTCCCTCCTGATGCTCCCTCTGGTGGTGCTGCTATCTCTTTGGCAGTCGCTTCCACGTCCACCCCTTGGTCTGCGACTGTTTCTCCATCAGAGTCGCTGGCTCAAGTGGCAGCCTTGTGGGCAGACGTTGACCGCTGGGACACTGATCCCGACATGCCCACCAGCAGCACTCCCCAAGCGCCTTCAAGCTTTTCGTCGGCGCCCGCCAGTGTCTCTACACTACCAGAAGCGCCATCATCAAGTTGGATTCCTCGTCCATCTCTGTCGCATACTCCTGGACAACAGCAGACCTCTCGAACATCCTCTGCGACACACCAACAGGCTGTCTCTCAGACACAGAGCCCGTCTTCGCCACCATCTACTAGCCATACCGGATATGGACAGCACTTGCCCTCTAGCAGCACGGGGCCCTCGCGATCTCGAGTCTCTTCCTCTTTCCCATCTGCTACCGTGCATGCTCCGACTCCGGGCCCATCATCCTCAAGCCAGATCCCCCGCCCAGAACCCACCTCGACATCGTCGACAACAACCCGACCCGACTCTTCGTCGCGCCCACGCTCTCGCCCGCAGCCCCCGTCGACGCCACAACCACCTCGCTTAGCATCGTCTTCAAGCACAACCAACGCCACCACCCAGAACGCTAGCCGGACGACCACCGGCGCATCCATGACCACGATCAGACCACAGGCAAGCACCTCCACTTGCCCTCCAAGCACCTCCACTGCATCGACCACGACCCGTCACCCCTCCACTTCATCTGCACCCCGCCGACGGCGCCCACAAGGGGCCCATGGAGCGTCTTCTATGACGACGAGCATCCGCCCTTCCACCCTTCCTTGAACTCCTGCCTTTGGTTCTCTGACCGACTCCAGCACCTGCCCGACCTTCATCGCAGGAAGCTGCGGCCTGGCCCCCGCTGAGTGATCCAAAAGTCGCCAGCATCACAAAACTACGTCCTCGACACGCCACCAGTTGTAGCCTTACACCGGCCCCTGGTGGACCGTCGGACAGCCAGCCCGTAGCCCGAACACACCCAGCAACACCAGCAACTCTCGTTAGAGCCCACGACGGCTCACTCGTTGCCTGTTTCTGTTCCTGTGTTCGCAGCCTGTGTCGATCCTCGACGCAACCGCCACCGTTGCTCAGCTCAGAGTTCCACCGCCACCACCTCGTCTTCGTCAGCAGTCGCTCACTGCCGCCCTCTGTCACGTCGTCTGCGGGATGTCCCCGCCTCGGTCAACATCGTTGCTTGCCCCGCCTTAATACCCCCACTGTGGCGCGGTGCTTGCCCATGGTCTCAAGTCCCTGGTCATCATGTTCCCTGGTCGCCTCCGGTGACCGTTCTGTTGTGTGGGCTCGTGTTGTACTTGTTCGCGTGAGTCTTTTTTCTTTTTCATTATTGTTCCGCCACTAACTTACCCACTCTAGGATCGCTCTTCGAGTGTTTGTGTCGCCCTCGGGCAAGCTGTTTGCTGAGCTGAAGCGTGCGGACTCTCGTGTCCGGCGCGTCCTCGACAATATCGTTCCGCTCCTCCGTCATCTGTTCACCGACGCGGAGGAGGCAAGGTTTCTTGCAAACCTTTGGGTCGTCTGGGCCATCTCGGCTCCCAGTATGATCTCCTGGATCACCGCATCCGTTATGCCGCTAGTTCATGGCCGCCTCGGCGCCGCCTTGTGTTCAGTCCCGGCTTCGTTGGGCTTGTTATAGACTTTCGAGGTACGCCTGCGCCTGAGACTTATACGACGACCATACTCACCACTTGTTTCCAGAAGTCCCACTATTGTCTACCGTGCCCGCCCGCGCTATACCCGGCTCCCGCTCCTCCCAGAATGATTTATCCAGATTGCGCGTCTTGAATACGGACAACATCTCCTTTAGATATCGTAATGTATGGCTACGAGCCTCCCACATCTCTTCTTGATTCACCTCCACGATCCTTCTGGCTTCTCCCCATCTTGGCTCCACGCCGACGCACTCTTTAATTTGTAACAGAGATTATTAGTAGTCTCTTGTAGGGCATGGATGGTTCCTATTCTCGCCCGTTTGTATTATTATAACATTCGTTTGACTCGGAATGACAGCTAATAGTAAGAGGCATGAGGACAAGTGAGTGAGGACTCCAAGAGGACTCTACTTCATGGCCTGTACTTGTAAAAAATTACACCGGCTCTGAGTTCGCTCTAAGTGCCACTATCACCACATATATACATCGAAGCCATCGCGGCAGGAAGAATAATCGGTCATGTTAGATGATTTCAGCTGAACGTTCCCAGGCATCACTGGCCCCAAGCTCCTATGGTGGCGTGAAGGGGAGGCGATATTGATGAGTATTCTCTAGGCGATGGACGGACGTGGCATCTCCCGAGAAAGTTGCGATACATAACGTGTGTGGGACCCAGCGTGGAGGCGACAGTACGTGGAGATCAGAGGATCCCAGCGGCCAAGACCTACATACCACCGGACGTAGCTAAATGGGAATTTGAAAGAACCACTTCAATGCCGACCGAGTTCCTTCGCTCGATGTGAAGCCTGTTGGCTGCTCGGAACTTAGCCTATGCTTACTGACTCCCAAAATCGCTGCTCGTCGCTCGCCGATTTAATCATCATCAGCTAGAGAGTATCCTTATTCATCCGATGGTGGCGGCTCACAGTCGGCTCGTAACTTCTAGCTTTGACCATTGCTGAAGATGTCATTTAGGATGGGCCTGGATGCCCCCCAGATGATGACGTGTTGAATTCCATGCACGTACGTCACGAAAAAGCCACAGAAAGCCCACGCCACCGCACTTCACAACCAATACGGTATTCCAGTGGCAGAAAATCATGCCTCGCAGCGGTGTTTCTGAGCGCCTCCCTTAGACTTGCTTAGTATAAAGCGAGTTCGATGCTGGACAGAGGTTAAGCCAAGAACCAAAACCCCTTCGAGGTGAGGCTTTCTCTCTCTCTGTTTGCCCTTTACTCACCCGTACTCTTCCAGTATCGAGGTTCATGTCTGTCACGGCTTCTACCATCAAGGACCTCATCACCCGCTACGTCGCCTTCGCCCGCCACCCCAGCGTGCTTGACGGCAAGCTTGTCACCGGCATCGCGCGCGCGGCGCTGCAGCTCGGAGGCAGCTGGTCTTTCGACGACGAGGACGAGCCCGTCGTGTCCTGCTTCGAGGGGATCACCCTCATCTGCTGGCGTTTCAGTGACCCGCAGCCCGTCGATGCCGCAGCGCAGTACGAAGACCTCGTACTGCAGAACTACAACGTCTGGGCCCAGATGGCCCCCGGCGCCGCACGCGATAGATTCCGCGCTGAGTGCCACAGCCGCACGGATACGTTGCCCGACTGGACTTTCATTACGAAGGAGGTCGCCCCGCGCACCTCAATCATCCAGCAGGCGATCAACGTTACGTCGGGCATGTATGGGGATAGCGCGCCGGAGACGGTGGCCTCGGAGAAGTTGTGGGATAGTAGGTTGTGAAGAGCTTGCAGCGGAGCCGGTATGAAGTCTAGAGGCGAATCTGACCAGCTCTGCCTGATTTGTCACTGTAAAAATAGCTCTGCAAAGTTCCAAGAATTAGTTTGTTGAAATCTCCGAAGTCAAAGGCACTAACGGTTCAAACTTTGTACGCCAGCTGTTTGAACTCCCAGATATTCCAAACGCTCCATATGGGCATGGCGATTTTGAGACCTAGTGGAGCTTGACGCCTCGAACGCAAGCCACGCTCACACGACAGGAAGTGAATGATATCAAACGGAATGGGTATATTTTCTCAGAACAAAACATGTAGTTTGCTCAAACAATGGACGTCTCAGCACTCTTGGGGCCTCCGATCTTTCTCTTCGACCCAAGACGTACACTGGGCTTCTTCAGCGTTTGCTTCGCCGCCAGCCGCTGAGCCTCCGCAACGCGCTTCCGGCGCTGCCTCAGCATATTCGACGCGAACCGCTCTTGGTCTGTGAGCGGCCCCGACACCGAGTTCTGGCGACTCGGCCCACCCGACATCGCACTGGCGCGGCTTGACGAGCGTGACATGTCCGAGCCCACGGAGCAGTACGAGCTCGTGTACTTGCGGTTGAGCCGTGTGCTTTTGCGAGATTTGCCGGCACGTGGGGTATGTTTGTGCGGGGTGTGTTGGGAAGAAGAGGATGCGTTGCGAGAGAGGGGGAGTTCGGGGAGGGTGTCGAGGATACGAGAGCCTTCGGTAAGGTCTGGTGCGGGAAGGGGCGAGCGTGCTGGAGAGTGAGCCGAGTAGACACTGCTGGGTACGCGGGCTAGCGGGGATGGACCCAGACGAGCCCGAGCATGCAACAGCGCAGGAGAGGGCAGCTTGATGTCGCTATTCTGCTCTTCGGGCGCGCGCACAGTGCTCCGGATCCACGAAGTTAGACTATCTGCGTCTGCGGGGGGTTCGTCGACCGCGTGCTCGTCGCCGAAGATATCGCCGCATTTCTCGCGCTCCACACGCCGGTTGGGGAGGGGGGTGAAGTGGTCGTCTGGTGTCTGAGTGGGAGCACGGACAACAGACTGGAATGCATGGACGATGTTGGACCTCAATGACGCGGCCCATCCATCCTGAACGGGTCGTGCGGGTGGTTGTGGGGCGCTCGATTTGTCGGCTTCGGGTTCTGAAACCTCCTTTTCGTCATGACCCATTGTAGAGCCCGCCCTAAAGGGAGGCCAAGGGTTGCTGAAGCCGTCGTCCGATCTGTACTCGACCCATTGGCTACCAGTCGGTGTATGTCCGGGTTCGCTTATGTCGGGAACATTCCCCTGCCTAGAGTTCGCTCGACTGGCCTCTTCGTCGCTGGAGACATCCCCTGGAGCGTAGTTTGTCACCTGCAGTGCTCCAAGGTCGGGGGCCAGATCCGGGACACTTGATTGCGCTTCAGGTACGTGCACAGTCCGGTAGGGGCTGTTCAAGATCGCAGGGCTGAAGCCCCGAAAAGCGTCGTCGGCGCCTAGAACCGCAGACGGGTAAGGCAAGGGTCGGAATACGTCTCTTTTCTCCGTTGTGCCCGCTGCGCCAAGTCGCCCAAAGTCGTATTGGCCGCCACCATTCGCCCCGCCTTCTACATCGTCTGGATTACGATCCCATGGCCATCTGGTCTTGTTGCTGCGGGCTTCGCGTCGAGATTGAGAACGGATGCGATAGTACCAAGTAACAAGAGCGACCAAGATAGATACCAGCGCGATGCCGGCGAATGCGATACCAAGGTAGAGCGATGTCCTATGTGCGTGCGTAGACAAAGCGGAAGGAGTGACCGCTGCCAGAGGAGCAGAAAGACCGGAGCTGGTCGCAGTACTTGAGGCAGGCGTAGGCATCGATGTCAGAAGAGAAGTGGATGATAGCACAGAGGACGGGTTGGGTGTTGCTGACGGGGTCTGCGACGTGCTGGGAATTGAAGCAGAAGAGGTCATAGTGCTGGCAGGGCTGGCAGAGGAACTTTGCGGGACGTTGTTCGTCGACATACTAGAGACAGCTGCGAGAGTGACGGAGGTCTGGGCGATAGAGCTGACTTTGTGGACGGAAATGGTGCTCGGCAGCTGCACACTAATCTGCAAGAGATGTCATGAGACAGGCCAATGGCGACACAGAAGGGGAACTTACCTGTGTTGCCATCCCTTGTACATCACCAGTAACGGCCATAGGTATGAAGGCGTTGGTTCCATCGTCAGGATACTGCGCCAACCTGCCTGTTTCGACTATGGGGAGGGCCGGCATGTTTGTCCCTGCACCATGCGCGGCAACGATTTCACCTCCAGGGCCTATCAGAACAGCGTCGATTCGAGGAAAGTTACGGCGTGCGCGAGAGCCATGATACCATCGAGGTCGCGGGTGGACAGACCCAGAAGACATGGAGAACGACAGCAAGAGGACGGCAGGGGAGGAGAGCGAGGCTACCAGCGCGCCGGGCGCAAGGAGTAAATAGAACAGCACTGCTGAAGGGGGTGAAGACAAAGGGTGAAGGTGAGAAGCCATAAGTGCGGTCGTCCCGATACCCCATGGTGGCTGACCATCGCGAGCCTCGCGGTCGGTTTCGAAATCTGGCCGACCGGCCAGTTACTATTCGTATCATGGGCAAACTAAAAGCTCAAGAAGGGTTTGTTGGCCAGAAGCGTGTTCACAGGCCTGGTGAGGCCGGCAAATCGATTCGTGCAGGTCCTGGAGCATTAATGTCGGGCTTGTGATCCTTATGGCGACGACTGGTAGAGAGTGACAGAGTGTTCGCTGGCACCTCACATCGAATGGTGAGACATTACAGGAGCTCGCGGTGTTGGCGAGAGGAGAAAAGAAAGACAAAGGTCGTGGTGAAGATTCGAAAATACGACGGACGAGGCCGCTTCGGAGGTCAGGAAATAGACGCCCTAAATCGTATCTGGGAAATGCCGGGCCAATCAGAATGCGCCCCTGTTACGCAGCGGAAGAGTGAGAGCTTTTGCGGAAGGGAAAAATGGCGAAATTCAGATGCGAAATTCGAATCAGGCCGGCGGTGTCGTCCGCCAAGTTTCAACCAACCTCCATCCCCGTCGCCCTCCCGCCTCCTCCCCGCCCTCCCCCGCCCTCCCGCGTGCGCGCACGCCGCCCATCATCGTAGCCAGTCTCGACGTCGCCCACGATGTCCTCCTCCGACGTCGAAATGCACCTCAACGAGCGTTCAGGGGAAGGGACAGCACATCACTCGCCCATCTCCGTCGACTCGCCCTCGCCCCCACCCGCCTCCTCTGCCTCACCCTCCGCGACGACCGAGCCACACATCCTCCAGGCGAGGAAGAAGCCGTCGTCGTCGAACCCCGCCGCCTCGTCGCAGCCCAACGCTGCCTTTCCCGGCGCTAATCTCCCTATCACCGCAACCATCACCTCCAAACCAAATTCCACGAAGCCGGCCTCCACCGCACCCAGAGGACGATCGCCGTCGCCGTCGCCACCTCCACCACCCCCGCCGCCGCCGCTCCAGACCATCCGCCTCGAAATCACCCTCGGCGGACCCCAAGATTATGAGGTCGACATCGCCAAGCTCAGCAAGGAGACCGGACAGCGCCCGCCAACTCCGCCGCGCATCCTCATCGGCCCAGCCAGGGACGACAGTGAGGACAGCGACGGTGACGACGAGCGGGACACAGACAAGACGAAGAAGAGGCGCAAACGGGTGAGTGTCTCTGTCGAGGTCGTAAGGCGGGGCGCCGCTGACCTTGTTCACAGAAGGGCGACGAGTACTATGACACGTCCGACCCTTTCATAGACGACTCGGAACTCGCGATAGATGAGCGTACTTACTTCGCGCAGACCAAGCAGCAGGGGTTCTACGTCTCCGCCGGACAAGTGGCTTTGCTCACCGACAAGTACGCACCACAGTCGTATCGTTGTTCGCCCTCGTCCATTACTGACATCCACCTTGCCAGAGCGCCTGCAAAGAAGCCCAAGTCTAAGGCAGCCAAGAAGCTCATGATCATGGCTCCGGCCGAGTCGGTCAATGCGGCACTCTCCATGGCCCCGCTTTCTACCTCCAGCAGCAAGCTCAATGCCAGCTCCAAAGTGACTGCCCCGTCAGGGCTTTCAGGCGTTCCCATCGCCGGTCCTTCTCAGTTAAAGACTGAGTTCAGCAATGGCACTGGAAGTCGGTCCTCGCCTATTCCGCTTGACTCCGAGGACGACAAGAGCAACATGGTTTCAGCACAAAGCTCCACCGTGAGCGGAGTGAAGAGGCCATACATGGATTCCATTAGCGGAATGGGCATGGGCTTGGGTGCACAGGGTTCAACGGAGCCTAAAAAGCGCAGAAAGGCAATCGAGATCGTAAGTGACATTGCAGTCTTTGCGACGTCTGCGTGCTCACGCGGAAGCGCTTTGAAGCAACCATTCCACCCAGAACTGCAAGTGGAGATCGACAAGTTGAACGCGGCCATTGCCAACCGTGCGTCGCCTTTCTTCGACGGTGTTGTCATTTTAACCGTTGTTTACAGAGGACTGGTCCGCCAAGGGCAAGTTCCCTCCGAACCTCAAGCCTCTACTCTCGCAGGTCGCGCTCAGGGCTATCCTTGTGGGCGAGTACGACGACAACTTCTTCAACCTGATGCCGCGGATATTCCCTTACAACAGATTCACGATGCAGGTATGCCGTTCGTGATTGCTAAACCATCATTGGCTAACACCTCGCTCAGAAATTGATCAAGCGCACTGTCTGGAAGGAACACATTAACCTCTTGCAGGACAGGCAGACGCAGCTAATCGAAGATTTGCGCGTGCTCGCGGACGCGGGCTTCCCGAAGGCGCAGGAAGAGTGGGAGCGTAGCGTCCAACAATGGGAGAAGCGGCAGGCATTCACCAAAGCCGAGGAAGCTGCAGCCCATGGCCAGGGTTCGGCCGAGGGAACTCCGGTTCCGTCTTCGACGCAACCCACGCCCCAGCTTCCATCCACGGCGCTCCCAGCGTCTGCGTCACTTCATCAGCGGAACGCGGACGATCGGGACGACATGGACGTCGACGACCAGCAAGCCGCGGGCGGGGGCAAGCGCGATGCGCATCCTCCACCACGGCGGTTCCGCCTGACGGACCAGATGAAGCAGATCATCTGGCAGCTCGTGTGCCTTAGCAACGAGTGCTGCCGCATCGAAAACGAGAAGAAGTGCGTGCTTCGTTTATTTATCCTTGTCAACGTTGATCTGACGCGAATATACAGCCAACTCGAGAACAATCACACGATCATCAGCGACCAGGGTGTCCGCAAAACCCTGTACCAGAAGATCGTCGCAGTGTTCCCCGAGGGATGGCTCTCTTCTGGACAAATCTCACGCGATGGTTAGTTTTTTCTGCTGCCTCTTTTTACGATCGTTTTGCTAAGTCGTCCAACAGTAAGCGTGATGAAGAAGAAGTACGAGAAGGAAGTTCTGGAGAACGAGGGCGCGGAGGTTTGATTAAGCCCTCGATTCTCCACAACAATGCAGCCTACTAGTTTGATATTTTGTCTACACACGTGCCCTATTTGTGATTGCGTTGCTCGTAGCTTAGCGGACCTGACCTTCCTGTCCATACCGTTTTTTATTCTTACTCTATGTACACTCACTAAGTCTCCTGGTCAGTTCCTTAACACGTTTGTGCTCTCCTGCCGCTCGCTTGTACCTGTCTCGTTGTCGTAGCTCCCATATAGTATGATTATTCGATGTTCACATGGTTGTGGCATTGAACACATCCGAATCGGAGGAGAAGTTCGTCGTATCCATGGTTGTCTGCGGGTAGTCTCAGGTGTTGACGAGGGGGCGCCACGCACAAGAATCAGGTGCGCCCTTCCTGGATTGACATATCCCGTCCTCCATGCGGTTAAGCACGCTGGATTCTTAGAGACCAAATCGGTAGACATAACCGGTGCCAGGGAAGAATCGCTATTGCAAGCGAAAAAAATACACATTGAATGATACGGCATTCTGCGGTACTGATACAAGTTGGGACAGGTATACGATGAATCCAAGGATGCGAA
This sequence comes from Bjerkandera adusta, assembly GCA_027924225.1. Taxonomy (NCBI): domain Eukaryota; kingdom Fungi; phylum Basidiomycota; class Agaricomycetes; order Polyporales; family Phanerochaetaceae; genus Bjerkandera; species Bjerkandera adusta. The sequence continues at coordinate 36,639 of BSCZ01000746.1, forward strand.
TACAAATATGTTTTGTTTTCTCTGCTCAGAGCCCTCCGATATTACTCCTTGATAACCTGTCAGTACGCACATCGGAAAATCAGAGCGTATTCATACCGCGGGTAACCTCAACTGGTATTGGTTGTCGACATCCTCTCGGATCAACTTGTTGTAACCGCTGTTCGATAATTTCAGCACAGAAAAGGGCGCATAACTCAGCTAGCACACACGTCAAATAGTTGATAGGATCTCCCAGCAGCGGGTCGGGTAGATCCAGCCACCATTTCTCGACTCTCTCGAAGGTGCGATACGAGGTATGAATTCCCGGCACATCGGGCTTGAGCTCGAGCTGGACCCAAAGGCGGTCGCGATCCGTGACCTTCGCCTGCACTTCCGGCACAGTACTTTGCATCGTCTCGGGCGTGGGCACGCATTCGACTCGCGAAATTTGGAAGACCCTGGCGTTGGAGGGCCGATGGTTGATCATTGTGTACGTGAAGACAATGCAATATTTGAGTCCTGCTTGGGGGTCGTGATCGAGGCCGACGACCGCGCGCGCGTAGTACTTGAGCGAGGTGACGAGGCAGACGTTTGCCATGGCGTAGCGGGCGAGACGCGTCAGCGCGTCCTTCGGGAGGAGGTCGTTGCAGACCGCTTTGTGTACTGCCCTGGCGAAGGGGATTAGATTTTTACGATTCCGAATCAGCACAAAGTTCTCACCAATCACTCTTCTGACACTATGATATTATTCAGAAATGCGTAATCGCATGTTCAGAGTACTTCCCGACATACCTCGCGACTGCAATACATCACTTGTTGACACTATCAGAGCGGTTCAGCCGTCCGGAGACATCAAAATACAATCGAAACGCATACGCCACTACAACGTTTGAAAGAACCGCGCGTGCTTTCGTCTTCGAGTCTAGTGCACCCAGCGCGTTGACAAGACGTCCCAACCCTTCCACGCTGCCGGGCGCGCTTGGAGATCTCCTTCAGCATATTATCCCACTCAGCCGCTGGCATAGATTCTCGGACGTCGTCAACATAGCGAGGACCGTTATCTGGCCAAGCGCGCTGTGTAGCAGCGATCAGATCTACACCGAAACCTGCATTTAGACGGGCAGCGGCGGCTGGGGGAGGATGCCCGTGGCGACGAATATGCCTGGGTATGCGAGGCGCCGCCTTCGCGGTCACTGTTGAGGTCGATGTTGAGGTCGGCATGAGAGGGAACGAAGGGCGGGGCCAGGTCGTCGTAAAGAGAGATTGCTTTCCGTTATGGCAAAGGAAGAGTTCGCTGATGGCCGAGTACTCCGTTCTGGGCCACAAAGTTTACTGCGTCCGCCAGTATGCTTGGGAATGCACGTTCTTGTAAGAGATTAACTTGGTGACAAGCAGCCCGGGATGAAGTCAAGGAGTGGTACTGGGGGAATGCAGAGTCGCTCAGAGCATTCGTAGCCCAAGCCGAGTGTGTGTCCTAGCTGACAGTAGCGAGGGACGGAATTAGAGCCCGAATTGGTGCCGTTTCTTGGCCAAGGGAGGTCCAAAGGTTCCGAATGCACAAAGGGATTCCGGCTAAGCTCTGTATCTCAATTCCAGTGGCGATGTCTGAGGCATGGCGAAATGCAGAGTCCACTCGCGAATTCCAGGTATCGTCAGATCGAAATAATAATTCTTGAAGACAAATAATACGCTGCAGTTTTTTGCTCCAAATTTCTCACCTCCAGGGCTTCCTCTGTGTGTGCAGGTGGAGGTGGTGGTCGACATTGGAACATGGAAACGATGGATTGCTTTGTTACGAGATCAGCGGCAGTTGCCGGGGATATCACAACGCAATTGTTAGAGGGCGCTTATGAGGTCATTGACCGGAAATTAGGCCTAAATTCGAATATTTATCCTCTTGACCGCGACCTCCTTCCTCCCTCGAATGGCTGCGACGCCCACGTCCTTTCTGCCAGCCCTCTCTTCCAACGACATTGACCGTGCTGCGCAGGCAAGCCGTTTTCCAGCCTCCCTCGTCGCTCACTCATAACCGGCCGTGAAATTCAGCTAATCCAGCAAGCCTATGCGCCACAAACACACATCTCGTCCGAGGAACAACGTCGCCTTCAGCAAGAGCTTTTCGACATCCAGAAGCGACCAGAAGCATGGGGGCTTGTCTTGCCGTTCCTAGGACACCCAGATCCAAATGTTCAATTCTTCGGAGCGCATACGATCCAGGTCAAGATCGCTAGGGATTGGTACGAACATTTTTGACCGTAGCTTCACCGCATACGCGATTGAACGCGATCTACAGGGCCTCGTTTCCGCCAGAGAGTGCGCTTCAGCTCCGTGACTTGCTGTTGGACCTCACGGGACGGTCAATGGCTGCTGGGTTTAATAGGGTGGTTCTCAGGAAGCTCTATATTGCGGTAAGTAATTTACGTGTGCTTCGAGCGCGGTGAATTCTCAAACTATATCAGTTGACCGCACTCGCGATCCACCTTTGTCCGACAACGCCATCGAAGTGGCCTGACTGGCCTCAATCGACGATACAGGCGTTGTCGACCCTCGGCGCGTCGACGGAGTCTGTCCTGGACTTCATAGCTATCATTGCAGAGGAGATTGAGAGTGTGGATCTGTTGCCCCCTCAGAAGTACGTCTTTCTTGTGCATTCTGCAAACAATTCTTCAACATTGCCCAGATCCCAGATACGCGGAATGCTCGTAGAAGCGGCGCCCATGGTCACTCAGGCCATCCAGAGTTGCATTTCTCAACCGCGTCCATACGCGTCGCCAAATGAACTCCGTTCCGCGCTGAAGTGTTTTGAAGCTTGGCTATCTTTCCTCCGCGCCGAGTCAGTCTTCGTTGCCATGCTGCCCAACCTCATGCTCATCCCGCGCCATAAAGTGACCTCACTCCGTTAATCCCCCTTCTCATCAATATCCTAACGCCGTTACCCGGTTCCGCGGAAGTCGACGAGACCGAATTCACGGCTGCCTCAGATGCCCTGCAGGAAATTCTCTCGAAATCGGCGCTATCAGATGGAGCAGGGTCCAAGACGCTCACAGAACCGTTGCTCCTATGGTTCGACCGTTATGGGAAGGCGATAATAGATCATACGCTTCAAGGTTTGTTTTGAGCCCTACTGATTTAGTCCCCAAACTGACTTGTATGGCGCAGAGGGCTTTACGGATGGTATCTCGCGTTCATTCTGCAAACTCCTCACTGCAGTTGGAGACCATTCGACTCTGTACATTGCAGCGAATTTAGCCTCTTCGAGCAGTCCGCAACCTGTGCTACCGTCACCTGTCTCGACGCCTCTGCCTACGAAAGGCTCTCTTGTGCAGACCTATCTGAGACTCCTCATGGCATATACGGCGCTGCCAGGATATTACGGCGTCGACGAAGAAGAAAGCGAAATGACGCTTGGGTTTTGGTATCTTTTTCAAGAAGCGCTATGGAGCTCCGACCCCGACTATGAATCAGACGCGGAAGAGCTCCCAACGAAGAGACATGATGGGGAGCAGTGGACCATTGCGAAAGCGGTCTATTCAGAACTTATCAAAGTTCTACAGCGCAAGGCTACATGGCCGGAGAGGTCAACGCTGCAAACTTGGCCAAGAGGTAATGTGGTCCAAATAATGCTTGATACCAGTCTTCTCACCATCGTTCAGACCAAAGAGACAAGTTCCAAGCGTGAGCGAAATCATGACTATGGTTTACCCAGTGCTCATGTTCTATAAGATATCGACGCGATGTCGGAGATACTTTGCTTAACGCGTGAGTAACGCGTTTCCACCTCGTTATATACCTAACAGTCACTAGATATTACATCCTCCGAGACGATATGCTGGAATTCTATGTCAATGACATTGTAGAACGCATTAGCTCCAAGCTTGTGGGCGGCGGGTGGGAGGTGAGTCTCGTGATGTCAGGTTCCAAGCTTCAATGTGATTTACTGTGCTATGTAGCCCGTAGAAGGAACACTCCACTGTATGATGGCGGTGCAAGAAGGGGTCCCTCTGGAAGAGAACGCTAATTTGGCTCGACTCTTCGGTCCGGATGTCCTTGGTCGTCTACCGATGACCGGTAATGAGCGCGTACGACGTACAGCAGTCATTCTCATTGGTAAAAACCTCCTCTAATACCATGTATCCATACTGACAATGAACTCTAGGCACGTACGCGTCTTGGTTCACTACCCAGACCACCCCACCTCCAAGCTCAAACCAACAATCACTTCTAATGAATGCCATATTTTACGTCGTAGCAGCGTTGCCAGAGCCAGCACTCTGTCTGCCTGCTGCTAATGCGCTACGGGATCTGTGTGATGCGAACCGGTCGGCGCTGGCGCCGCATATATCCGCCTTTGGTGAGCTACACGCAAACCTCGCAGGTATCCCGGTGCGTCTATATCAACGAAGTCGACTGGATGGATGCTCATCGTCTCATTGCATACATAGGATACCGAGAAGAGCAAGGTTCTCCAATCCATTGCAAGCGTCATCCAAGCACTCCCTCCGGAAGAGGAGATTCCACCCATTGAGGTAGATTGACTGAGCATTATAATTCGCTCCGTTCATGAATGTGCCGCAGGCTATCGTCAACCCTATCGTATCCAAGCTTTTCGAAGCTCTTCAATCCTCATCACAAGTCAGTCTACCATCGTTTTGAATGGTCGTTCTTGGCTCAATCCTCGCAGTTACCCGACGAAGCCCGCGCCCTCGCCATCCAGCAGCTGCAGACGATCGCCGGGGTTGCTCGTGGGTTGACGCGCACCAACGACTCGCTTCTTATCTTCGACGAGGCCCCGGAAGTACAGAAAGAGACGGAGCGCATGAGACGTGCGCGAGAAGATCCTCGAATTATCCGTCTGCGGGATGGAATACTGGACGGGATACGGAGAACCATCGAGTTGTGGTCTGCCGATGCCAGTATAAGTAACGTACGTTTCTCAGCTAAAGCCTTCGATAAGAAAGGCTCTGATGCAATATTTCCAGGCCGTGAGCGAGCTATACAAGGCAATAACGTCATTACCAACCGATGTCACTCTCTTGTCGTTGCCTCCAGGGCCGCTCCTTGAGCTGTTGTGTTTGGCATCACAGAGACAGTTGACTGCCGTCTGGCTGTCTCTAGCGACGATGCTCATCATCCAGCTCAACCCGCCAAGCCTATTGCCGACAACCTTCAAACCTGACCCAGCCCCAGGGGCGGATCGCACCGTGCTGAATGTCTTACAATCGCTATTGTCAACATCACTCGGGTTCTTCAGCCAGTCCGGCGTCATGGAGGAGGTGTGTACCTATATTTCTCTTCCATACGGTGATGCTTACCGGGTGCAGAATCCAGATATCGTGAACGCGTTTTTCGGCTTCCTCGAAACGGTAGGTCACCCCCTCATCCGGCCCATAACGTTCGCTGACACCGCGACTCCCAGGTAGCGCAACACTTCATCCCGCTCTTCTACCAGCTCCCGCCCGACCTCTTCCACGCACTCATCCGGTGCGCCACGACGTCGCTCGCACTCCAAGAACGCTACGCGCTCGTCTCCGCCTGCACTTTCCTGTCCTCGCTCATCAACCGCACTGCCGCGCGCGACGAGCTCACGGAGGCCAAAGATGCGTTCGCGCAGACGCACGGCCGCGCGATCATGCACGCGGTGCTGAGTGGGTTCGCGAGCGTCGCGCCGCGCAGTGCGACGCCGAACCTCGTCGAGGTCCTGTCGACGCTCGTCACGCGCTATCCGCTGCTGAGCAAGACGTGGACGACGGAGATTCTGTATGCGGTGCGTTTTGTCTCTCTCGGTTGACTCGTGAACAGATCCCTTATTTGTCGTTTTAGCCGGATTTCACGCCCTCGAAAGCGACCAACGACGCAAAGGACAAGTTCGTGAAGACCATCTTCGGGTTTGTTCCACCTCCTTCCTTTCCGCAATGTGCTATAACATTGACATGGATTGACAGGTCACGCTCGGCGCGTCGCACTCGCGAAGCAGCGCAACAGTTCACGCTCGTCGCCCGCGGTCTAGAGGGTTCAAGTTTCGGTTACGCGTCCGTGACGATGTAGCCTCCGACATCTAGCTAGAGACCAACTGTTGGATGAAACCACTAATAATCGACTGTACTCCCCCCTATATGTTATGTTCAACACGAAATAATCTCGCTCCCATTTCGTTCAACAGACGAGCTGACTTAAAAACGTGCGCGCGGCGGGACAATGTGGGAACGCGTGGATAGATTGCAGAAGGGTATGAAACAAAGGTCAAGCTATCGTACAAACCGAGGTGACACAGAACGTCGGAAGGAATAGGATGCACCGAAAAAGATGAAATGGTAAGCAGGCCGCGTCGGAGAGATCTAAAAAAGCGCGTGAACGAAAAGGGCGTTCACTGTTGCTTATATATCTCCTACAGAACCGTCAACAATCAGTATTCGCTCGATACTTCACATGAGGGGGAGAAAAACGTACGTGGATCTGCGGCGCGAACGTCTCGCCGACCTTCTTCCGCTGGACCTTGTGTGCAGGGGTGACGAGGCCGTTCTCTGGTGTCCACTCATCCGCGGTCAGGACGACGGCCTCAAGCGTCTCCATCGGCTTGAACCCGTTCTTCTTGCCGAGCGCGTTGCAGTCCTTCATGACGAGCTCTGCGACCTTTGGATGTGCGCACAGGTGGTGCAGATCGTCGTGGGGGTTGATGCCCTCGATGGGCTTCTCCTCAAGCAGTTGCCGCAGGTGCTGCTCGTGAGGGAAGATGATCGCAATGGGTTGCTTCGCGTCTGGTGTTGCGTGCACGCAGAGGTTCGAGACGAGGTTCGAGCCCTTGTAGATAGATTCGAGGCGCTCGAGGGCGATGTACTGAAGAGAAGTCAGAATTCGACCTGGGAGCTCTGATAGATTACGAAATTTACCTCGCCTCCCTGCAGCTTCACCAAGTTCTTGATCCTATCGACGGCGTTAGTGGGCTATATATGATACGGGGTATTTGACATACCGGTCTACAAGGGAAAGCGTGCCATCCTCGTTGAAGCGTCCAACGTCACCTGTCCGCAACCAGCCATCTTTAGTGAAGATGTTCTCGTCGTTGTTGAGGTCGGGACGCTTGTAGTACTCCTTGATAACGGAGTTGCCGCGGATGAGAACTTCGCCCTCAGGTGGGGTGTTCTTCGAGAAGTAACCCGCCTCAGGAACGTCCTTGAGCTTGATCTCGACCGAGGGCATGATGAGACCAACAGAGCCGTAGCGGAAGTACTCAGGAGGGTCTACGGCGCACATGCCACACGACTCGGTCATGCCGTAGCCCTGGAGCATCGTCACTAGCGCGAGGTGGAGGAACTCCTGCGTCTCCTGGCTGAGCGCAGCGCCACCACTCATCGCGATGCGCAGACGTCCGCCTGTCGCGGCCTTGACTGCGGACAACACGGTTTGGTCGATAACAGCAGCCATACCCGGGATACCAGCCTTCTTGACGGCGAGCGCGCCGTTGAACACCGACTTCTTGAGCTTGCCGGCGCTGTTCAGCTTCGAAACGATGCCCTTGCGTATCATCTCCCAGATAGCGGGCACGCCAACCATGATCGTGGGGCGGAACGCGCGGATATCGCCAATACAGTTGCGTACGCTGGCGTCCGTGAGCGTCTTGACGCGACCGTAGCCGAAGGGCATGCCCACCCAGAACAACGACAGCTCGACGACGAACTCGAGGATATGGGCGAGGGGCAGGTATGCGAGGTAGGCATCGTCGGTCTTCAGATGTTGACCGAGGAGATGCCAGACGGCGCCAACGGAGGAAATGAGGTTGAGGTGGGTGATGACGACGCCCTTTGGCGCGCCCGTAGTGCCCGACGTGTACATGATACATGCCGTAGTCTCCTTCTTCGGGATACGGGAGGCGAGTGTGTCCTTGGACTTCTCTCTGCCGAGCGTCCGGACTTCGTCAATGTGCATTACGCGAATGTCGCTGCGGGTGGCGCGAATCTTGTCGAGGGCCTCCGTCTTTGCCTTGCCGTCATAAATGACGAAGCGCAGGCTTGGAACATTGGCTACGACGTGTGAGACAGTGGAGAGCAGCTCGTCGTTGGTGAATATGGCGACACAGTTGGGCTCGTTGAGTGAGTGCTGGAGACCACTCTCGCCGAGGCTGTCGTACGCAGTCGCGATGGGCGTGCTTATTGAGCAGCACGCGAAGGATACGAGTTGCCAGTTGATACTGTCAGAAAGCGTACGTCAGCATTACGCGTCAGAAGGGATCGGAGGCAGACGAAAACGGGCATACTGCGCGTCCGCACGAGGTACGCGCAAGGCGGCGGCAGAACAGGAGGTGGGGGTAAAGCTCACCATGTCGCAGAGTAGATGTTGACGACGTCGTCGGGAGTGATTCCGAGGTCGATGAATGCGCGTGAGAGCTCCGAGACGGCTTCCGCGACGTCGAGATAGGACATATACTTGTAGTCGCTTAGCTGGAAGTACTTCCACTTCTTCAGCTCCGTGACCTCCTTGCCTCCCACAAACTTCTTGACCTCCTTCTCCTCCTCGACGATATCCACAATGTCGCGACAGCCGAATGCGTCGCGTGCGCCGTGCTCGCGCGCGGCGTATTGGACGACGTCATAGACGGTCTCGACGCCCTCGACTGGCTGGGAGACGAGCCGGTCCTTGGTCTTGGCCAAGCGGCGGATACCCGACTCGCCCTCTGCGGCTGACGGGGTGACTTCGACAGTGCCGGGGGGCTTCGTGGTCTTGAACATGGACATGGTGGTAGGTGTAAATGGTCTGGCCTGGGGGACGCTGGCGGAAAGGTGGTGTTGGGCGGGGGAAAAGTCCGAGTCGCACCTATTTCCCCACGTCACTAGTCCGGCGCCTCTCGGCGCGTGAGCTTGGCGTCTGAATTCGGCGCTTGGCCGTGCCCTCCTCTCCTCCACCGCCCCTAACTGCTCTGGCTGCGCTCTCCCTCAAGGCCCTTGTCGTCCTCGGAACATCGCGCATGTGCGCCCCCACCCCATACTAGTCTCCCCCAACCATCCCATCCTGATACTCGACACAGCCGCACTCCGTCGGAAAGATCCTTTCGTGGCTTGCGACCCCTGCAAGGCACCCCGCTAGACCGTCTGGGCACGAATTCAGCATCCAAATAGGTGTAGTGCGCCCAAGAAAGGCCCAAACCTGCCCTGCGTAACTCTCAGTCTCCTAGAAATCGCTCTCTGTCGCCGTGGAACCGCGGCATCCTATCCAAAAGTCGCCCATCCGTGATACAGCCTCCGCTGTCAACAAGATGGCTTTCGAGGTTCTTCTTGATACCCGTCGACTTCGCATCCTGTGCCGCCTTCGCGTTGGATAGTGCCACCGTCCGACTTCTGTTCATCTACCTAGGAACCATATATCCCGTATTGGAATCGCTGGAAAAGACCGAAATTAGGGAGGGTAGGACCGCGACTCGACCGATGGCGCTTTCAAGGGGTACTCAGAGCATATCCTAGCCCCACGTCGCTGTAGTTGGATGAAGGACGAATTGGCTGGAGGAGATGGCTGGATGATACTCTATTTTGTCAGAAGCACATTCAGTACGCCTATCATCCCCGTGACCATCTCACTTACCCACTCTCTGCTTCGATCTGTTCCAGCCCTTTCATGATATTGGGGGCCGCCTGAGCCTATTGGATGGTGGTTGGCAGTGTCGGCTTAGGCACCTCGCAACCCGCCATGGTCGCACATGATGAACGACGGTAGAGGTGGTCTCCTGTCAACCAAGAATATAACGCTTTTCGTCAACAATTCCTCCCGTCAATACACCTCAGCAAGTGATCGGACGAAAACTCACCCGCCAGTGGCGTGTCTGGCCGAACAAGGCGCATATATGCTCCCAAATATCCTCGGACGCCACAAGTCGCTTGCCCGGGATATATAGGGAACCTGGAAAAAAGTTCGGTATGTGTGAGTTCAGCGATGTTGTTGTGTTTATGATCGCTCAAGACGTACCGTCTAGATCTTCCAGCTCTGTCTCGACCTTCTTGGCAAACAATTGGCGCGTCATACTCGTCCGAACGTCTCTGGCATTCTAGGGTCATAGTGACTACGAGTGGGTCGAGCAAGCTGCTACCCTCCCAAATACTCGTATAGGATCAGCGCTTGAACATACGAGCGGGAGCAGCATATAGTCGCCTACTCACTTGTGGGGTATGATAGCGAGTTTGCGCCAATACACATCGTTGACAACGAAGTTACAGTCGGTCTTGCTTGTGTCTACCCACCAAGTGGTGCGTCTTCTGTGGGCGATTCCCTTCCATCTCTGGTCACGGTTGAGATGTCCGCGACCAACACAAGGTCATCGAGTAAGCCATCGAGACTGACGGTGATCTTGCCACGCTTCAAAGGACGAGTCGGGAAGCCGTAGGGTGGCGGGGTGGTGGTGGTACGAGAGGAAAGCATGGCTGGTGGTCTCGGAAAGGACGGGTGGGTGAACATTGTGCGACATGTTATCTTTCTCTCGCACAATACACCACGACTCTAATTACTGGCACGCGTGACGTAACGCCCGTACCGTTATCACATGCGAAGGGCACACGGCGAACGCCGATCGATGCTCTCGATCGTGCCTCGGTACCTGCGTGCGCAGGACAAACGTTCGCGCGACGACACAGGCACAACAAATCCAGGGGCAGATGCGACCCAAAGAATATCTGCAAGGAGGTAAATACACCAGCACCCATTTTTTTTTCTTCGAAACGGTTTGTGCCTCTGATTTCGGACGATTCCACAGAAACCAATTCTTGGAAGACAACATAGACAATTCTCACAAAACAAAGTTATTCGAACATCTCTGGACCGCGTACAGGCTTCGCTCCAAGCCCTTCACGGCGTCAACCTCCCATTGCGGTGCGCGGGTGGTTCGAGGATGGTTTGATATTTGATGTCGCGCCCGTCCGCTTAGGCGCTTGGGCGCCTGTTGTTCGTCCGGCCCAAATCATATTTTGCACATGTATTCTACACTTCAAAGGGTCCCAAAACACATTTTATATGTATTATAGAGGGCATGGGAGGCCCGGAAAACACAAAATTGAGGTCGGCGGGACGGGCGCCTAATGTTTGGCAGCGCGGCATCAGCCGGTCGCGCTTGATGGGATCAAGGACTTACCGTTTTCGACGTGGTCGCGGATCTCCGTGACTTTCCCAGGGAGTCATCAGCGCCGTATACCGCCACCGCGTCGGGATGCCGCCCATTACCAAAAAAGGCGCTGACCGCCTCTGCACGCTATGCCTTATTCCGCGATCATGTAACTATAATAAAGCCCGGATAAATATATTTATAGGCTCATCTGATAGTCTAGATGTACACAAAGAAGGGGACACTTGGAGTCCCCAGCGATAAATGTAGGATATATTTTGTTATATAACCCCGTTTGGGACTTACCTCGGATGATGATGCCTAAGTTCCGAAAATGCCACGTGTAGATCCACAACCACGTCGAAAACGGTAAGTCCTTGATCCCATCAAGCGCGACCGGCTGATGCCGCGCTGCCAAACATTAGGCGCCCGTCCCGCCGACCTCAATTTTGTGTTTTCCGGGCCTCCCATGCCCTCTATAATACATATAAAATGTGTTTTGGGACCCTTTGAAGTGTAGAATACATGTGCAAAATATGATTTGGGCCGGACGAACAACAGGCGCCCAAGCGCCTAAGCGGACTGGCGCGACATCAAATATCAAACCATCCTCGAACCACCCGCGCACCGCACTCCCATTCCACAACCTCTCCGAGGCGACCGTCTGCGACGCGCTCGCCCCATACATCGTGGACGTCACGTTAATAGCCTGCTGTATGATCGACGTGCGCGGGACGACCTGCCTGGTAATCTGCGTCCAGTCCGGCAGCGCGTCCGCACGGCGATGACACTCTGCCTGAAAAGTGGTGCGCGCGGCACCGACGGGCATCTGGGCCCACACGTTGTAGTTGCGCAGCACGAGGTCCTCGTACTGCGTCGCGGCGTCGGCGGGCTGCGTGCTGCTGAAGCGCCAGCAGATGAGCGTGATGCCCTCGAAGCAGGACGGGACGGGGTGGTCGTCGTCGAGGTCCCAGGCGCCCCCGAGCTGGATTGCGGCGCGCGCGATGTTGGCGATGAGCCTGAGGTCGAGCGGGCTGGGGTTGCGGGCGAAGGTGATGTAGCTGTTGATGAGGTCCCTGATGGTGGCGACTGTGACGGACATGTTATTCGCTCCTAGGTGAGGATAGATGAGTATCAGGACATAGTGAAGAGGAGGAAAGTCACCCACCTCGATGTGGGTTGCAATTCTTGGTTGGAATATTCCGCCGAACAGCGAGCTCACTTTATACGAACTACTGGTGTACAGGCGCCCCCAGAACAGACCAATACCACCGCGATGCATGATATTCTACCGCTGTAATGGGAGGGAACATGAATGGAAGTACTGGGCGTTATAGCGGAAGCTTGTCACCCCCGGTAGTTTACTACCACCGTAGGCGAGGCTCGGCCACAACAGAGATTCTATCGCATGCGCATGGCCGCCATGGCTTGAGAGGGGTCCAGTCATTTCAAAGAAGACGTCTTCAACGATAGACAAAGTTAAGAGGCACAAACCTAGAGGCATGGGTACAAGTGCAGCTGACAGACGGCTTTGTGGCGTCGTCACAAGACGCTCAACGTAAGTTCACAAACATATTTCTGTTACGTGTTCTGTGAGATGAGTGGCTCGGTGAATTGACAACACCGGATAGAGTTCGACTTGTCTTCTAGTCAGAACTTCTCCGATGCCATAAGTCTCCTTCAAAGTTGAGGTTCCTGAGAGTCAAAAGAATGTCGTAGTAATACAAATGAACATGAACCACCCGTAGCCTGACATTCACGGTTCCCATATGGTGTCATCCTGTCCACGTGCAGCGTGCTGTCGAAGGCGAGCGTGCGGTCTTCGACGCAGGACACGGCGGGATAATCGTTCCCGCGGTGCGGCGTCACGGTGTCGCCGAACCACTGCGCGACGCACGCAACGCAAGCGATGAGCCTTCCGTCGAGCATGCTCGGTTTGCGGAAGTCGCTGGCGCGCTGGTCGATGACTCGGAGCTGGATAGCTGGTTCCGCGCAAATGGTGGGCGATGACCCGAAGCGGAATCGCCGCCATAGGAGGTCGAGCAGCGATCTCGGCGTACGATGGCTGACGAGGGGGAGTTGCGTTCACGGAGATGTGGGGGAACTGCTCGTAGTAGACCGCAAGTATCGCGTCGTCGACTTCTCGTTCGGCGCGTGTTCTTCTGGGGGGCGGTGCTGGTGGTGCAATGGGACGGGGCACTGTGACAGGGTTTGGCGGCTGGTGCCGAAGATTCTTGAAGACAAGCAGAGATTTGCGCTCGGGTGCGGCGGGGGCAATGATGGTGTGCTTTGGCTCGTCCTTGGCGACTCGTACGATGTCCTTATAACCAGGTTTCTCCACGTGGACCTGTCTCAATCAGCGGCGATATCAACCGAATGCAAGGAACGTACCTCTACATTAGCGACGGGCGCGACTTCTTTCGCCGACGAGACTCCTTCGGTGCGTGCGCCATCCTCCTCACGGCAAATATTCTTGATGTTGCTGAGACTTGCCAGACTGGCATCCTGCTGAACGCGGGTCTTCTTGACTTCTGCATAGTGAAAAATGACCTTTGTAGGCGTAACGTCTTCGATGATTAGTCCAGACAGGAGTCGGCGATACTGAATCATAGGATGAGCTGAGCAACAATAGCGGCAAGTAAAATAGCTTACAACTCTTCCCGCACGCCACACCGTCCATAATACGATAAAACCGACCCATATACTAAGCACCACAGAGATGCAGGCGGTGACCACGGCTGAAATTCTGTCAGAGTTCGCTAGGGTGAGCATGATGGCGGAAGGCATAGTGATGGGGGTCAGAACAGAGGCGGGAATTGGTTCGAATGTGCCGTCCTATGTCGACACCGGCCGGCTTCCGGCATCGAAGCTCTGAGTTTGAACTGCGACCGTAGCAGTTGCCTCATACGGACACTTTATCGCTGCTTTCGGCGCGCGCCTCTCTGGTGTCGCCGGACTCGCCGGCAAAGCCAGCGAGAGCACCCGCCTGAGCATTTCTGAGCCACTATGACAACTTTTCATAAACGTTTCGCCAGACGTCCGTAGTATTGCTGGGAACAGAGTTAAATTGAGTATCGTGAAGGCGACTCGCACCGCTTGGAGAGCTGACTATCGGAACGCGGTTTCCCAGACCAATCTTGAACCATGGGGGAAGAAGCCTTTGATTTGACCAACGGTCAGATAGTCAGACGCGACCCCACCGCATGTCCCAATTTAGCATCGTCCTTGTGGCGCGGCCATCACCGGTCGTCCTCGACATAAAGTGGCAACATATGATGTCCTGTATGATCTGCGGGGACCAAAAACTTCAACTCGTTCAAGAACGCGAATCAAGTGATCGTCTCTGACCAGAGAAAAGCAGCTCACCAGAGAAAGCGACCCTGAGCGCACACCAACGCTGAGGCGATCTGTTTTGGATTTGGTATCGAGGGTCACATACCCACTACATAAATACCGATGTACGCTACGAGTCAAAAATGTGCATGTGTAGTCCCTGGGAACTACGAGATTATGGTACCGTGTTGCATTGTCCGTCTAACCCAATCGTAACAGAAAAAGTTCGTAAGAAGGGTCCGCGCGCGCCATGTGGATGCCTGGACGGCAGATGACCGGGGCGGGAGCCTGGTGGTAGTGGGATGAGGGCGTGATAGGGATGTCGCTGCTCTGGGACCGCTATAGAAGAGTGATGGCACCGCCGAGGAGACACGCCATCATGGCGCTCACGAGGGCGATGATTTGCGGCATCGAGCCCTCGACGGCCTTCCACCCCGGCGTCGCGACGCCGTTCGAGTTTGGTGGGAATGTGGTTGCGAAGACGGCGGTGGGATTGGGTGAGCCCGAGACAGTGACAGTTGGCACAGAGCTGTCGGTGGTTGGTGTCGTCCCATTACCCTGGTTACTTATGGTGAACCTGGACGACGAGCCGAACATGATGCCCGACGTCGAGTTGACGAACATGATGAAGTAATCGTCGGCTTCTGGTATGTCTTGGATGAGGATATTGAGCTTTCCTGGCTTTGCAGGGGCTGTAATCATATCGTTAGCTTCATGGTCTCATTTCATAGAGGTACACAAATGATAGAGAACGAGCAGAGCTCATAGTAGGCAACGAAGCTCCTCCTAGATATCGTCCGGCTATGCCTGGAATGGGTGTTACGACCAACAGGGGCCGGTCACCGCATCCGCTGGATGACTCTCGGAAACTGTAACAGCGGTTCTGGGGCTGATGGAGCTACGCAATGCTCACAGCACGACAGCGATCTGTAAACGAGGCGCAGAATGACTGCCCTACGCCGGGAAGTCGTCCCCCTCGGTCCGCAAAACGGTGCAGCATCGCCAGACAGAGGTCGCAACTCACCATCTCGCGCAACATAGATAAGCCCATCCTGGCTCAGCCGCGACATCTCCACATCGAGCCCGTCTATCCCATCCAGTACTCCCTTCGTCCATGTTACAAGATTGGCGTTGCCGTTCTGCCACACCGTGCCCGCGGCAGGCTGGTTGACGATGAAGTCTGCACCAAGTACGTTCAGCAACCAACCCAGTCATCTCGCCAGATTACTCACAGTTAGCTCGCACTACAGGGGCGAGCCATAGCGCAAGAAGGCTGAGGATACCGGTGGGGATGAGTGCGCGGAGGAACATGGTGGATTAACGGAGGATGGTGTAGAGTCGCGATTAGGGGGAGTGTCCGGTGTTAAAATGAGCGAGAAAGCAGCGCTGGGGGACGAGACCGCTTTCGTAGGCGGCGGTGGTGGTCAGGAAAACTGTGTCCGGGGCGGAAAGGAATGAGTTCGACGCGGTTGCTGTCTACGAACGGCTTTTCGAAACCGGAAAGCTATTTGGTACTATTTGGCAGGTGTCACGCTCTCAGGGCCAACGCAGACATGTCACGGAGGTCACAACCGTTTCCGCCCAGCAACCCCAGACTGCCGCCACCAGTCAAACACAGCGATAGACATCTAGAGGCTCATGATACGGCGAGCAAATTATGATCGTAAATTTGGTAAATTAGATGCGGCCCCTCGAGGAGAGAGACAAAGCGGTGTGACAAAGCGCGCTCCGACCTTGTAAAGTTCGGAGAAAGTGATGGAAGATCTTCGACATCGCCTCAGTCGCAGTCAGGCCCCAAGGGGCTAGATAGTACGCCAAAGACACTCAAGATCTGTGAAAGAAAGAGGACCGCCGCAAGCATCCTTAATAGACATTTAGCACTCCATCACTTCCCGGTGGATTCCCAGTCTTTCGACAAGTTTGCGTTTCACTCCATTCTATAGGCACGGGCGTGAGCGCTGCGTGACAAATCGTAAGTAGAAATAGTAGCCAATGATCGGGTTGTCAAACTGTGTCTAGAAAAAGCACAGACGTCATCCTGAGCTACTGCTGCTGAAACGCCTTCGACTCCTCTTGCATCTGCGCAGAGATAGGACAAAGTTTGTCAGCTTCAGTAACATGAATCAGGGATGCAGGCACGTACCCAGGGAAGATCCTTGCCCAAAACGTACTTCCTCGCCGGTCGCTCCCAACACGCCACGCGCTCGAGCTCTGCATCCGAGCGCAGTGGAAACACGATGCCGAGTTCATAGTTCGTGATCTAATAAAAGCACATCAGCAAGACCGACAAATGTCAAAGACAACAGCGCACATACGTTCAGAGTAGGATTGAACGCCGAGCCCGATAGCGTCCCCCAAGCAGAGGGCGTGAAGTTATGCGAGCCGACATAGGCCCATCCGATGATGTTTTCATCGCGCGTTGGTTTGACTTCCGTAATCTCCGAGTCGTCGGATCCGGCGTCGGAAGGTGTGTCGAACCGCTGGAGGGACCGGAAGGCTGACGAATTTCCTTTGTCGTGGAACGTTCCTATGATCATCTGTGGCGCCAGCAAGTGTCAGACGTGGCGGACAGCGGAGGCAGGAGCGAGATACCTTGGAATGCATGAGGATTCCGCCGCGTTTGCTCTTCGAGTCATGAAAGAGGTCTCGCGGAAACTTCGCTGCCTCCCACTGGGACCTTCGACAGAACATGGTCCCGCCACCCTGGAGAGGCCGTCAGCAAAGCTCGGGAAACGCAAACAAAATTTGTACCTGTTCTCCAAGCACGCTATCCTTGACAGTACGAAGTGATGGATACAGAATCTTCATTTGCGGGTAGGGAAGCTTCATGCGCTTCGCGCGGCTGTCGTCTAGCCAGCTCTCCGCAGACTCGCCCTTGGCTGAACAATAGAACTCATTCATCCATTGTGTCGAGTAACTGCCTATCGAAGATCCCTGCGCGAACTTAGTCAAAACAAAAGCGTTGCCACGCGAAGAGGAAAGCGCACCTGGCATTCAAGGAGAAGCTCTTTGCCTTTTGGCGTCCGTGCACCAATATCGCGCAGAGCTTTCATGAGACCTGTATGTCCGGTAAGAACAACCTAACGCAAAATTTGGTGACATTCGACGTATGACGGTAGAAAGCGCTCACAGATGGCCATCCTTCGTGTTTGCCAGCCAAAGAAGCCACGAGTGCGACTTTCACCTTTGAAAAGTCCCACTTCGAGCGAATTTCTTCGAGTCGCTTTATTGGAAGGTCTTTGTGCTATTCCAACAAGTTAGTAAATCGTAATGTGAAGATGAACAGGAAGTCCTACTCCGTTGTTGATGAGATTTATGAGCGCGGGGGCTACGTTCAAACCTCGTAGCACTCGGATGAAGGCGGCGGGAAAATCGGTAGCTTTCGAGTCGTTAGGAATTGGTTTCGCCCGAAGTGGAACATCTTGAACCCACACGCTCTACAGTAGTGTAAGCGTTGGTGCAACATCTGGAGTCAACACTGACATTCTCAATATCCCTCCAGTCATAGTCGATTAAATTTGCGGTGGCGACGACAATTCGCAATCTACCTGTCTTGTAAAAGATCTAGATTTGGGGTCAAAACAACGTCATGAATCGTGGTGGATGAGCTTACGAGCAAGAACTTCATGTGTTGACAACCGCGGCCTCCACGTAAAAATGGAGTGGTCTTGATCCAATTTGGAAGCACTTCCTTTATAGTTTCCTCCCCTATCTATTGTCAGGTTCGGTGCTTACCGACTATAGAATATGTTGCGGAATGCATACCTCGTGAATCCTGCGTTGCGACGATGACGGGAGTGTTACGATCAAAAAACTCGTATATCCATGGGAAATTGATGACGTAGGCGGACATAATGACGAACGCAATGTCGTTTCTCTATACCATAGTCAGCGAAATAAGCCTTCGAAAGCATAACATGGGACAGAACATACAGGGGCAATAATCTCGGTTAGACGGAACACTGGACGCGTATCCTTTGTAGACTCTGCGTGTTTGTTCGCCGTCTGCCTGAGCTCTCCATCGAAGAATAGAGCCGGGTCAGATGCGGAATTGCTGCGAGTCGTAGTCGCGGACTTGGCCGTCGAGGTGCTGGAAAACGCAACGTTGGCACGTGGCGCGGAGAAAGCAGAAGGAGAAACGCGTTGCCTCTTTGCACTGCGCACGTCTCCGCCTACTTCCTCATCGTCATCCTCAGCATCTCCCTTCGCGTCGTGCACGATGTCCGGGCGCAGTCGCTTCTGCCGTGCCAGTCTCTCCCGCTCTAGCTGTGCTCGGTCTGGTATGAAAGAACTTGAAGCTCTGGCTGAAGAGACCTCCTGTGGCGGCGCGGCCGACTGTTTAGGAGCTGCCTCTGCTTGTGATGCGGCTAGAGCGCGCTGGAGATCGGCCTCGAATTGGGCCTCAGCATCGTCTTGGGGGACCGAGTGGAGTTTGGGAACGACCACGTCGTCGTCGTCGTCATCTTCAATTTCAATGACTTCATGATCGTGCGATGACGCCGACGCGACCTTGGACACGCCGCCTTGAGCCTCCTGCAGGCTGCGAGCGATAGCCCTAGCGACACAGTAAGTAGCCTGAAGAGACATCGCGAGAATTTGACATACTCCGCGAGTTCGGCGTCGTCGAAGTCGTTCATACTCGGATTCCGTGGACTCGAGCAAGTAGAGGTTCAGGGTAGAGGTCAACGCGACGCGATCATGGTAATGAACTGAAGAGCCACGTGGAAGCTTCCGTTCTAGGCATCCCATCAAAGTACTTCATTTTGCTTCTTCTGCGACATTAGTAGCCTTTCTTGTGATGTATGAATAAATAACTGAGAGCCCAACTCGACGAGCGGATGAGATGGAGGCATTCAAAGACACAAAATATCTTGTCAGCGTGACCAGGCCACATCTTATCTGGTTAATTCCAGATATGGAAGAACATCAACATTAGGGCTGGCCGTTCTGAAACAGATCTTTAACCTTACCACCATTCCACATCTACGCAGAAAAACTTCAGCTGTAAGAGAATTGGCCATTTTCGCAGCCGCAATCTACCTCGACATATCAAGATCACCGAGCTCCTGGAGAAACCCGACTATGCGGCGCGAACACGGCGTGCCTGTTCGCGTGGGAGGGACGCCCCAGCTCCGTGATAGATTGCTCGACCCCGAGTGCGCCGCGAAAATTCTTGCCGTCGCAAACGTGCCTGCGTTGAAGCTGCCTGTGGTCCAGTGTGGTCCTTCATGTCGCTCGGATCGCGTCCAGCCCTCACAGGCACTCATCCGCCACGACGCACCGGTCAATGTTTCAGTGTCCAGGCCAATCATCGACGATCGCACTAGGCGCAATGCGTCTCTCTCAAGCTGATCAATTGCGCTACTGAGTTGGTTGATATTACCGGCTCGTAGCCTCGGCAGACAGCCTCCCCCCGTCACCAAGCCATAAGATCCAAACATCTCGCTGTCTTTCCCCCTCACCGTTCGATGTAACTCTGCACCCATACCTCATCCTGTCTTCTTTATAGCCTATCAACAAGGGACGAAGCGTCATGGTGGTCGCCAGCACGAGTGACCTTGCTGTTACCATGGCTCGCGTGGAAGTAGTGCGGGTACGTGGTTTTTGACAGCAACTCGATCGAGGTCGTAGACAGCGGTTGACGAAATGACACTAGTACATTACAGGTGCGGAAAACGTCGAGATACATGCGCAACAACACTACTAATTGAACTTTCGCGGAGATAGTCGGGAGCATGGTGCTGCTGGTGAGTGTCGTTACCGCTTGAGGTTCTCCGGGTTTAACCGCCGTCTAGACCTACGACTGGTTCATTTCACTCGCAGAAGAGGTGAGATCGCATCGCGCCGATGATCTTCGAAGACTACACGTCGACCCCTCTAGGTCCAGCTGGTGTGGGGGACGCCCCTGTCCATCTCCAATATACTGTATTTTCTGAGTCGATATACACCGTTCATCGACACCACGCTTAATGTCATCTGTGAGCCCCTCTTCTTCCTTGAGATCGACGCGTTCCTGATATCTATCATCAGTCTACGTCAAACCCGGCATCTCCGTCGATGTCAGTTATGATCTACGTTCCAAACTTCCGGCCGTCACGAAGAACTGACGTTCTGCGATATCAGGAATGTTTACCAAACTACACTATCTCTTCGTGTACGTCCACTCGCGCTCTCATGAGCGGACACCTACTGACGTCACGTTAGGGTCGACGTATTTTGGTATGGGAGCATCGGAGTGTACGTGTAACCAAGATCAACGCCCTGTCATAACTCATACTGCCACCAGCAATTCTCCTATGGCGAACTTACATCATCTGGGAGAAGCCTAGAGCAATGCTATACGGCTTCTGCATTCTATGGATCGTGCGTGTTATCTGACTGTCTACCCGCGTTCTTCTCGGCAACTACGCTCCAGCTATGGGTAGTGGGGAATATCTACCCTGTCGTACTCTTTAGTCGATCTCTCAAATGTGAGTTCTCGTTCTACTTGACCTAAAGTTATTACTTACCCAGGAGTAGTCACGGCACAACCCCTACCGAACATCCCAGGTTGCAACCTCGTCGCCAGCGACCCCCTCGTGTTCATCAGCTTCGTGTCGTTTCTCGCTATGGAGATCTGTCAGTTTGCCAGCCGAGACGACTCTACACTAAGCTCACTTGCACCATAGTGATTGTTATCCTGACAGTGATCAAAGGCATCAAACACGGTCAGTCGTTACGTTCTCTGGTTCTCTTTTTGTGCTCATCGTTGTCTAGTCCAAGTGCGACACAGCCCGCTTGTCGTTACGCTGTACCGCGACGGTGCGTCGATATCAGGTCGTAATACGGCCAATACTGAACATTGGTTGGCGTAGGTGTACTATTCTTCATTTGTCTCGCCAGTAAGTGTGAGTTTGTGGAAGTCGAGTTCGGCACTCAGTTTTCTTCAAGTGTTATCGTTGGGGAACGTCATCCAACTTCTGACCGCGCCGGTGAGGCCTGTTGCCATCGCCTCCCTGATTGAGGAGTATTAATCATTTGCCTAGGTCGAGTTCACGGATCTCCTCAACACGTAGGTTCCCTTCAATTTCTACGTGTTCTCCTCTCACCCTGGTCCCTGCGTTCTCGCAGTATGACCCGCGTGCTCCACAGCCTCCTCTGCTGTCGTGTTCTACTGAACATTCGTGGCGTTACGCACAACGACGACCTTGTAACATCATCACGTACTCGCTTGTCTTCCGGGATATCCTTCCTGTGCTGCAAATCGTCGAGCCTTGGAAGCCGAGAAGATCGGTACACAGAGACGACAGCGGGGATCCAGCTTTCCACGCTACCAAATTTCGGTGACACAACTTACAACAGGACTATAGATTTCTAATGATGTATCCCAATGTTTTACGATACGACATGTAGAGTAACGAATACGCTAGTTCGACAACCGGTACGCTTCCTTACAAAAAAGTGCTTATGTAAAAGCTTTATCGGGACGACGCCACGTGGGCGCCACAAAGTGATCGCTTTCCCTGATCTGTCTCGCGTCTTTTCCTCCGCCTCCCCCACACTCACGTTGGCCTGCCTCCCAACATATATCCCCGACGCGATTCTAGAACCGATTCATGCAGGCAAACACATACGGCACCACAGCTCAGTCCTTTGATGAGCTAAACAATCTTGTCCGCGTGAAGAAATAACGTCGCCAATATTGGTATGGGCGTCCGCTCGCATACGCGTCAGGGTGGCCGTTGCGTCTCCGATGAGCCGCACACTGCGGTTGCAAACCATCTGCGGTAGTTTACTTCAGTGGTGAGTCTCGCTTTGCATATCCGATATGGAATATAGATCGGGCAACTGACGACCAGATAGGCCCAATCAGCGTCTACTTAGTACTGATTCTAGCTGAAGCTCATTCGGACACTGCGTTCCTCTTGCTCCGAGTCTTTTGGATACACGGAAGGCAGGGTTGAGGCACTGTTCAGACCAATAGAAGTTGACTTATCAACGTCGAAGTAGTATGAATTTCATTCAGCCACCTTCGACCCAGACTTCACTTACTTTCTCAGTGCCCAAAGCACTCGACGGCTCAGCAGTCAGGGACGATGAGCCTACCTTCACCGGCGTCACCGGCCACTCCGGAGGGTGAAGGGGAGACGCTCACCGAAAGCAGCGAAAACACGTCTGAACGAGGCAACTTTCCCGGTCACGTTTCAAACTCAGACCTTCGACGCCGGCCAACCTCCGGCGTCGACATAGGATGGCACATTCAAACCAACATCGCCTTCCCTCCAACCCCCACCACTGTCGTTTACCGTTACTATCCCAGCCCAAACCAGCTACCCCTCACCCTCATTTCCAACATGATCCCTCTCTATTTTGTCGCCGCCGCCTGCGTCTCGGTGGTGTTCAACATCTGGGCCGAATCTGTCGACACCGGGCGTCCTCCCAAGGAAACTGCGAGGGCACTCATCGAGGCGACCTCGAACTGGGTTGCCAAGAAGAGCCGTGCTACCGTCGACTACGTCGGACACCTCCAGCTGGGACGCCACATCCGCTTCCCGCGCGTCCGGTCCAACCTCATCGCCGCGCGCTGTTCCTAACGGCTTTGTCCTCGTCGACTACCACTCCCCGCGGGCGCTGCGCCGTTCGTCTCGCGCCGTCGCCCAACCTGGATTTTGCACCATCGACTTCCTCAAGCCACGGACGCTCAAGCTCCCGGCCGTCCCCTCTCAGCTCAACTCCATCGCGCTCTGCGAGCTTCACCATGCCTCAGCGGTCACTCACTTGTCGCTCTTGCCCTCGGCACGCGTCTACGGCGACTTCGACGCTTACACCAGCACGTTCACGCTGGTCCTGGTGGTTGTCATCCCTTCGGTCGCCATCGCAGTTATAGTCTTGGTAGTTGCGTTCTGGAGGACGCAACGTGTGAGCAAAGTAGTGTGTTTAATTCTTCTCGGAAATCATGTTTCTTACCTTGTCCCTAGCACCGCCAGCTTCTGCCGCCCACAGAGTTCATCGAGGATGCGACCCCAGAGCAGCCTGTCCTTGGTTTCGCCGAAGCTGTTGACGCACTTATACAGTTGAACGATGACACTCTGGAGTTCGCTTTGGGCAACATTGAGGTCAACGGCATCCTCTGCGACGAGCTAGTCCCGCCACTTGAGGAGCTGGACCCTGGCACCAACGATGTGAGTTGCGTGTTTCAAATTGTACAACGTCATTGCTAATATCTCGATAGCTTTCTGGTGCCATTTCAGATCCCAACGATGTTATGCAAGACGTCGTTGACGACGATCCGAAGTCTGGCTTCCTCAGCTCCATCACTTTTGAGTGTGAGGAGTCAGTAGCTTGTGAGTACAACACATGTTGTGTTCTTGAGCATTCTTTGACGCGGCGTCTTAGTCCTTGTCTACGCCGACATTGTCGAGTGCGCCATCGACGACGGCTCTGCAGTCCCAGAGGTCCTCGAGGAAGTCTGTGTAGCCACTCCCGACATATCTACCTCCTCCGCTGTGACTGAGGCTCCCGCCCTCCTGGATGCTGTCGACGTCCCTCTCCCCGCGGACGACTCAGACGACTTCCTCGCCTACATCGATCTGGTCACGGACCAGGACACTCTTCTGAATGCTGTGTCCGCCGAGGTGTTCGTCCCCATGATTACGACCTCCAAATCCCAGGTTGCCGCCCGGTCCTCTTGCATTGCGGATGCGACCCCAGCACAGTCCACTCTCGACTTCGCCGACGCTTTCAACATCCTTTTTCAGCTGGACCAGAGCTCTGTAGAGTCCACTGCAGGCGATATTGAGGTCATAGGAATTCTCTCCGAAGGGCCCGTTGCGGCCATCAGCGAGGTGAGTTGCGCTCCCCCCAAAGAAAATCCATTGCTGATTGTCGAGTAGGCTGCCGTCGCCATTGCACTTTCCAAGGACACCACGGAGTACATTCCTGACATACCGAACTACACCTTCATCGACCCCGCCACCTTCCACCCGCAGCAGTGGACTCCTGCTCCGCACAAGAAGCATCGAGGCAATTGGTCAATTCATACTCCTCAGCCTGTTGCACCACCGCCACCCATTGTCACAACGGAAGACAACATCTTCGTGCTTGAAGAAGTCGACGACATGACATTTGCAGCAATTGCACAGCAGCTTCCCTTTGCTGCTGTCGAGCTGCCTGTCACTTTCGCCAACCCAGTGGCAGACGACGACGACTTTCTCGACTACGTGGACGCGGCAGTGTTCTATGCCACTCCCGTCAAGCCGCTGTACTCTGCGGTGCTTGGCCGACCTCCTGCAACGACCTCTGAGCGTCGGACTGCTGTTCACCCCCAACGTGGCATCACCTATGCAGCTGGTCAGGAAGTTCAATTCGTCCTCCGCCCTCGTGACCATCTGGCCCCCGTGTTCTCGAGGCCTGTAGTGAACATCGCCCTTCCGGAGCTCGATGGGCAGTGGCGCCTGTTCAACAAGTCGGACCGTGGCTGGCGAGCAAACCCCCAAGGTGCGTTCTCTGCATTTGTATCACTGTCCATGCTGACATGCTTGCAAGACCCAGACAACCCTCATCATCCTGTCCCGAAACAGGAGGAGGACGAGACCAAGAAGGGGGAGGTGGTAGACACACCCAAGCGGGACCACATCAACTCGTGGAAGGTCGACAAGTTCCCTGTTCCGGGACGGTACTTCCTCCGCTGGTCCGCCGTTAACGACCCATACCTGACTATTCCACCATCCCTACCTCACCCTCTGCAGCTGGGACCGCACAGACCTGCCGACGCCGCACCCCCACAGAAGCCTCGCACCCGACGTGGCGGCGTGGCATACCGAGCCAAGCAGGAGGCAGCCAAGGAAGCGGCGGTAGCTGCCGAGGTGCTACTTGCGGCACAAGCAGCCGAGCGGGCAGAGGAAATTGCCCGTTATGCCACTGCGATCGTCATTGGGCACGCTGACCACCGGGTCTCCGAGAGCTACAGGTTGCCTTTGGAACCGCTGCCCGACTATGTTCCCCAGCCTGGTCCTCACTGGGCCAGGATTGTCGACCTTGTTGTTTCTCGCCGTGGAAGCCCCACCGTCGCTCCTGAGGAGCCCACACCCACACCCACACCCACACCCACTACTTCCTCACCTGCTCGTGATACTTCCGATATTTCCCGCCGCAATATCCCCCCTTCCCCCTCGCCTAATCACGGAGAAAGCCGCTATCCGCCTGAAGACAATGACGACGACGATCCCGAGCCCCCTTCTGGCGGGGCAGCAATCTCATCGGTAGTCGCCTCTGCGTCTGCTCGTCCTCGCCCTGCAGCTGTGCTTCCATCTGAATCATTGGCTCAGGGAGCCAGCCTGTGGGCAGCAGACACCGAGGTCGACAGCTGGTCGGCAGATCCAGTAGCGGCTACTCACAGTAGCTCAGAAGCGTCATCAAGCTCTTCAGCGACGCCTGCCAATGCATCTGGATCTCTGTCGGCAACTGCACCTCCGCCAAGTCGCATTCCCCGCCCGTTGTCATTGCCGCGCACACCTAGACAGTCTCGGGCCCCTCGCACACCCTCTGCAACACACCAACAGGCTGTCACTCAGACACCAGGCCAACCCTCGCCGCCATCATCTAGCCATCTCGGAGGCGCACAGCGTGCACCGTCTAGCAGAGCGCGCACCTCAAGCTCACAAGGTCGCCGCTCATCACAGTCTGCTATTCCGCGCGCTCCGACCTCAGGACCATCGTCCTCGAGCCAGATCCCACACCCAGATCCCACCTCGACATCGTCGACAACAACCCGACCCGACTCTCTGTCGCGCCCACGCTCTCGCCCGCAGCCCCCGTGGACGCCACAACCACCTCGCTTAGCATCGTCTTCAAGCACAACCAACGCCACCGCCCAGAACGCTAGCCGGACGACCACTGGCACATCCATGACCACGACCAGACCACAGGCAAGCACCTCCACTTGCCCTCCAAGCACCTCCACTGCATCGACAGCGACCTGTCACCCCTCCACTTCGTCTGCACCCCGCCGACGGCGCCCACAAGAGGCCCATGGAGCCTCTCCTACGACGACGAGCATCCGCCCTTCCACCCTTCCTTGAACTCCTGCCTTCGGTTCTCTGACCGACTTCAGCACCTGCCCGACCTTCATCGCAGGAAGCTACGGCCTGGCCCCCGCTGAGTGATCCAAAAGTCGCCAGCATCACAAAACTACGTCCTCGACACCCCACCAGTTGTAGCCTTACACCGGCCCCTGGTGGACCGTCGGACAGCCAGCCCGTAGCCCGAACACACCCAGCGACACTAGCAACTCTCGTCAGAGCCCACGACGGCTCACTCGTTGCCTGTTTATGTTCCTGTGTTCGCAGCCTACGCTGATCCTCGACGCAACCGCCACCGTTGCTCAGCTCAGAGTTCCACCACCACCACCTCGTCTTCGTCAGCAGTCGCTCACTGCCGCCCCCTGTCACGTCGTCTGCGGGATGTCCCCGCCTCGGTCAACGTCTTTGCTTGCCCCGCCTTAATACGCTCACTGTGGCGCGGTGCTTGCCCATGGTCTCAAGTCCCTGGTCATCATGTTCCCTGGTCGCCTCCGGTGACCGTTCTGTTGTGTGGGCTCGTGTTGTACTTGTTCGCGTGAGTCTTTTTTCTCTTTCATTATTGTTCCGCCACTAACTTACCTACTCTAGGATCGCTCTTCGAGTGTTTGTGTCGCCCTCGGGCAAGCTGCTCGCTGAGCCGAAGTGTGCGGACTCTCGTGTCCGGCGCGTCCTCGACGATATCATTGTGCCCCTCCGCCATCTGTTCACTGACGCAGAGGAAGCAAGGTTTCACGTAAACCTTTGGGTCGTCTGGGCCATCTCGGCTTCCAGTATGATCTCCTGGATCACCGTATCCGTTATGCCGCTAGTCCATGGCCGCCTCGGCGCCGCCTTGTGTCTAGTCCCGGCCTCGTTGGGCCTATGACAGACTCTCGAGGTACGCCTGCACCTGAGGCTTATACGACAACCGTACTCATCATTTGTTTCCAGAAGTCCCACCACTGTCTACCGTGCCTGCCCGCGCCACAGGCGGCTCCCGCTCCTTCCAGAATGATTTATCCAGCCTGCACGTCTTGATTACGGACAATATTCCCCTATATATCGCAATGTATGGCTACGAGCCTCCACACACTTCTTGATTCACCTCCATGATCCGGCTCCTCCCCCATTTTGGCCCCACGCCGACGCACTCTTTTGGCCTTGATTCGTAACAGAGATTATTAGTAGTCTCTTGCAGGGCACGGATGGTTCATATTCTTGCCCGTTTGTATTATTATAACATTCATTTGACTTGAAACAACGTGCAATAGCAAAATCTGAGTGTGACGCGCGCACGTGCTGTATGTCACATCACGCCCTACCGCGCCCGGCGAATTTGATTTTGGACTCTGACACGAACTCTCACAAAAGGCGAAATGGCCATGGTCATTACACAAGACTGCACGTGTTGCGTTATCTTGTAGCTTCATGCTATCAACTAGAGCACATGAACCTGTTCTCATTAATATTCTCTTTTTCACATTAGCTGACCTCGCTTCTGTTCGTTGCAGCATCCCTGTACGAGATGGCCAAACTAGAGCGGTATGGTGTTACATCAGGGTGGCATGTGTCTCTCAGGTACGCCGTTCATTCTTTATATCCCTCGCATGGGCCCCAGCCTCGTGCCCCCTTCAGCAACTTGATCCCAGCTAGCTATGTACGTGCGCGACATGACCAACATCAATACTCCGGAGAAGGCTGACATCGAGGACCTGAGGTGAGATCACAAATCCTGCACTTTTATCACTCAACAATTTCCCCTATGAGCGGCCTTCAACACGTGTTGCTTTGTCCAACACCGCATGTCTGATTCGACTCCGACCATGGCCCAGGCGCTACCGCCATTGTCGAATCGCTTTTAAGTCGCCCTAGGTACGCGTCCTTACCTGTCATTCCACTCCCCCATCATCAGCACCAGTACCATGGCCCTTCAAGTCGAATTTGCTGATCGTCGCGCTCCGTATCAATTCCTCCCCTCTGCGCGCGCGCCGCAAGAACAAGGTCTCTTCGTGACCATACTTCAAGCCACCCTCATTCACACTGGCCGCTGCGGCACGTCGATCTACCAAGGAATCGCATGTGCAAATGACGAGACCGTCGGCGAGATTCCCGTTGGCGACCTTGTTCTCAAGATGGTCGTCCACGCTGACTTTCCAGATGCGGTACAAGCGTTGCGGTCGGAGCATAAAATCTACTCTACTACTCTGGAGCCGCTGCAGGATACCGTTGTACCGCATTGCTATGGACTCTTTGAGGCTATGACCTCGAAAGGCCCTGTCAGCTGCCTCGTACTGGACCACGTCGGAGAACCATTCGGGCTACCCTTACACGAGCTGGATATGGATGCAAGGTTCGCACTAAACAATCTTCTTCTCCGCGTCATGCTAACTCTACGGATCGCGCAGGCTCCATCTTATTGAGAAGGTTCAAAGGCTCCATGATGCTGGCCTAGAGCACGGAGATATGCTTCACGCAGAGCACCTCCTTCTAACGCCCCAAAACACCTTCCTTCTAGTGGACTTTCAGCGCGCTCGGCCGCATAGGTGCATGCGGGCAGGCAACCTATGCGAAGGTGCATTACCTCCCCTAGAAGACGATCACGGCTGCTCTGAACTTTGGAGCCTTATCAATAAACTCAGGATTTGGCGTCCCCGTACGTCTTTCGCACGACTCGGATGTGCAATGAACAATGCTAATTTAGATAATAGAAAACTTGACCTTCTTTAATGGCTTCATCCATGAAGATATGGTTGTTTCTGCTGATGACGTGCTTGCCTTGGCTGCTCGCGAGAGGTTTTACGATCCCCGAACCCTTTTCGGTGACATGATGGCAGCGCAGTCTTTGTTTAGGTATGTGTGTGCCGTTCGAGATAACGGCATGCGCCGCCCTCGAGCATATTCCTTCTATACGGGCGAGTAGAATGTTTCTGGCATGATATATAATTTCTTCCCATTTGATCTCATTCCTCCCACCTCACAACTTTCTGCACCTGAGAGTGCTGGGAGTGTTTATTCGATGGCGCCAGACGGAATCGAACTTGCGACTATGGGTAAGCGCCTTTCACGTGAGCGATTGGTCCTGCGGAAACGACGAATCCAGACGCAGAAGAAACCTCAATGACAGGGGCTGATAGCACGAGCCCTCGAACGATTATGGTCACCACCCTGTCAGTCGACTTCTCAAAAGCATGCCAGCTGCAATACCAGGATGGATGTCCCGACTTCGCTGAGAAGAACTATACGATCACAGTCACAGACGCCACTCTAATACACACTTGCGACAAGGTAGAAGTCTACAAGGGTGTCGCTCGGATCGTACCCAGCCATATCGACGACTCCTTGAGCCAAGGTCTGTCGTATATCCTCTTCGCATTTTGTCCCGTTAAAACTATCTTTCCACAGCACCGTCACTGCCCAGAGAACAAATAGTCGCCTTAAAGTTCGTGTGGGATGCGCCCGAGTCAAACGCCGCGAAAATCCTGAGACATGAAAGCGATCTGTATGCGACCGCTTTGAAACAACTCCAGGGGATTTATATCCCCAAGGCCTTCGGTTTCTTTCACGGGGAGTTCGCGGGGAGTCCCACGACTTGCTTCGTGACGGAGTACATAGGAGAGCCCGTCGAGAACGTGGTGGAGCTTCCCATGGCTGCGAAGTAAGCCGTTTTATCCATGATTTTCGGTTGCGTGACTCATGCTGGCTGCAAGGAAAGCGATTTTGAATGCTCTCCTCAATATCCACAAGGCCGGTATACGACACGGCGACGTCGTCGACGAAAACATCGTTTTCAACGCAAACCATCAACCGTTCTTCATCGACTTCGAACGCGCAAAAACTCACGACTGTCCAGTAGACGAGGTGCACGAAGGCGTGCAGGCTCCCTCAGAGTACGACTTCGGATGCGATGAGCTTTACGAATATACCTTGAACTCAGGAATCTGGAGGGAAGGTGCGCCTTCTAATCTTCATCCATACTCAGCTTCCCGTGCTGAACTCGCTTCAATAGCTGCTGTCGAGTTTTTCGGCCACTTCCTTCTGGAGGATTATATTCACACTGTGGATGATCTTCTGGAGTACGCTCAGAGAGAGAACATGTACCAGCACGTGTGCCGAGCCCAAGTGCAACAGGGGGCCGAAGAGGTCATCAGGGTGCTGAACGTGTATCGGGAGAATAACGGCGTCCGCCCACCCGAGTACGAGAAGTGGTTCGGCGTCGAATGGAAAGAGGAACTCGACCGCGAGGCGCGAGAAGAAAACTTCCGGAAAATCATGGACAGAGTCCCCGAGGACCAGCATGCCCTCCGGGACGCCTTCATCGCTTCACTCGCAGAGGCTCGGTTATCGCGCACCCTTGCCGATTTGCATACTTGAGCTTATTACGAAAATGCACTTGTCAACGCAGAACGTCTGTGAGGCTTCCTGCATACATAATCATTCCCGGACGCTCCAGAAATGGTGCGTAACCAACGGCGAAAATCGCTATCAGGTTTCGTGTAAGATAGCCCAAATCCATTCTCGACTACATCACATGACTGATGGAGGCCACGTGGGAGGCAGTTTGGCTGGCGGAACACACGAAAATCCTCTCTCCTCACTCTCTGGCACATTTGAAGATAAAATAAAACTAGCAAGTTGTAGTATCATTGTAACCTCAAATAACGCTAGTTCTCGATTTTGGCCGAATGTCCCATGTGTGTGGGAGAGAGACGTTGAAGGTTCTCGGCGCGGCGTGAAAATGCCGACATTTCGCCCGCGTTCAGCGTTAAGGGTACTTATCGGGTGGAGATTGATGAAAATATGCCTATTTCGGGCACTTAGCGCATCATCTCCCACGGCTCACATGCCTCATGCTAGACGCCGATAGTAGCGGGGAATGGATTTGGTATATCTTACTAACATGCACGAAGCGTTGTCTGTGACATTCCCACGTGTTACTGGTCACCACTTTGTGTCACACTCGTACTGTGACCGTGACCCTTCCCGGAAATATTACTACGTGGGGAAGTCGTGTCACTTTCATACTCTGTGACTTAGTATCCTAGATGAGAGTGAGCCTGTTCTCATCTTTGTCATTTCATCGCCGCTGATCACCACTTCCGCATCTAAACAGAACTGCCTCAGGCGTGTTGCGAGGGTCTCCACGTCGACTGTCCTCCATACATTGTAAATCCTTCTCATGGACCTTGAATCTGCTCTCTTCACGCTTGCACGGTATTATTTCCCTCCAAGGTGGCATATGAGATCATGGTATCTTTCATTGGTACCCTTGTAGAATCCACGAGACTCTGCGCATCTGTTCCCAGCCCCAAACGGTGCGTGTTGTGCGTACAAGCGCTCTATAACGTGTAGACAAGTCGGGACTCCGCCTCTGGCTACTCAGACCAAGATCAGCGGTCGGAGTTGAAGTCAGAAACCCCCCTCATTTTCGATGCCAGCCCATCAAACACAAATGCATGCGATGCCATCGTTGCCTACTCCCGGCCACCCTCCCGTCCAGCAAGCCCCGAAACGCCACTCACTAGTGACAGTACTTATCTCGTTATAGCGTGATGAATACATTCAGAAGACATTTTACACCTCAACAAGCGGTGTTCTGGGTCGCAGAACTCGCTCTTGAGATCGCGGAGCACTGCGAAGGCGACAATAAAACCCTCTATAACCTCTCGCGAACGGAGAAAGCGTTACGCGAACCCGCCACCTCGGTGCTCTGGAGAAGGGTCGACCTCGAGGATCTTCCACGAGGCTTTCCGGACGATATCTTTGAGACAGACGCAGACGGGACCGTCGTGGTAAGCCTTTCTATGCATCTCCCTTTGTGTCATCACCAAAGTCATCTTACACTGGCAGGGCCTCACGAGGCTACCCGATGCAAGATCGGATGAATGGAGCAACGCCAAACGACTAGCGCGATACGTCCGTTGCATCGTCATCTCCAAAGACCACGGGGATACACCCTTCTACGACGTCTGTGACGATCTCATCGCCCAACTCTGCCGCAATTATCGCCTGTGCCCAAATCTGCGTCATATTGACGTTGAAGAACACGTCACCGGCTCACGAATCGGGATCGTGCACACTTTGGTAACTCTAGGCACACCCTGCCTCGTATCGTTCCATTGGGGACTCGACGGATTCAGCTACCTGCCGGGTTCTATCGACATAATCGACTCTCTGAACGACGCTGTCGGATCGCTGCGATCGCTTTCCGTCAGTAATGTACAAGGGCTGGGGGAAGAGGATGCGTGGCCGGCATGGGAAGCCTGGTCCCTTTTGATTTCCAGAGTGGCGAATCCCGCGGAACTCGACGTCGGCTTTCCACTCTACCCTTACGCGATGAAGCATCTCGCATCCCTGCCTGACCTTACGCATCTCGGCTTCATGATTCCCGACCAGTGTCCGCAGGGCCTCCTGTGGGAGGACATTGTGGACGAGATCTCGGAACTCACCTTCTCCAAGCTGGAGAGCTTGACTCTGTACCTCGACTATGTCCGTTCCGATGACCCGCTGTCGTTCCTGCGAACGGTCACATCCCCTCTCAAGACATTACGCGTCGAATGGCAAGGCAACCCGTGGGACGGAGACATAGATGAACTCGTCGACGGCCTCCCCGTCACCGTTCCTTGGCTCCGCGAGCTGAGGCTTTCGACCTGGAGTGTCAATCGCGATTCGTCGGACCATTTTCTGATGCACGCGTCCCGACTCTCGAAGGCTTTCGAACTCGAGCACATAGAGAAATTCAGCGCCGAATTATCACTCGACATCGACAGCGCATTCATCCAAGCGGTCGCTCACGCGTGGCCCCGGCTTGTTGTATTGAAGCTGCGTAACATCAATGCGGTGATTAACATTAATCGATCGAGCGTGGTGCCCTTGGAGCTGGTGCCTCTCGTAAAGGGCTGCCCGAAATTGGAGGAACTAGTCATCACACTGTGCGGCACATGTGATCGCGATACCTCCAATGGCCCGCAGACGGAGAATCTACCTACCTCATTGCTTGAAAAGCTATCGTTATACACAGTCAGCGAGCGGAAGTTGCAAGACCATGACACACTTGTTCTGCGCGCTATGTTTCCACAAGCTGCCTTTGAGTTCTATGATGTTGAGGAGGACGAAGACGAGTGCTCGGATGACGAAAGATAGTGGGAAGCATGAATGTTTGCACTGTGCGTGTCCTCGTATCGGGGTCTACCCATTCACTCGTGGATTTCAGCATTTACTCACTGGTCTCCAGTATAACATATGTCTTGAAGAAATCGAGTTACAAATTCTCTATCAAACATCCTCGCTTATGCCAGGCATGGTTCGAAAGGTCTCGCGCGGGCCTGCTGCCGACGTAGACGGGCTCATTTCGTACGATTCGTCTGTCGTCGTCGGCTCTGATGACCCCAGGGACGTCGACAGGCCCAGCCGCTGTCGAAACTTGAAGCGCAGCGTGGTCATGCGGGCAATGGACGAGTCGCCGGTGCGATTCGAGTTGAGCCCTTGCTCGGCAACTTGTCGCAGGTGGAGGATGACTCTACAGCAAAGTATTGCGTGTAGTACGCGGGTAAGGCTAGATAGGGATCAGTGAGAGTGCAAACGGATAGAATTGTGCGTTCGTACTTGATAAGCAAGTCGAAGAATTCGACCTTGAGGTGAAGTAAGTCAGTGGCGAATTCAAGTGGCGAAGCTGTATGACGTACGGGCACGGCGAGGAGCACGATTATGTTGCCAAGAGACATCACTAACCCTCTTGGTGAGTACTTGTTCACGACGAGGAATGGACATACCACGTACAGAGGAGGTAAATGAAAAACAGGACGCCTGGTCACGACCATATGTAAGATTGATGACCCGCAACATAGAACGCCGTACTCACCATCCCTGTAGAGAGTCTTGATCAACGGCGTTGCGGTTATGCGCACTAAGTCGCATTATTTATAACATCTTCAAAGGGTGAAAAAGCTTCGACGTACCGTCTTGAATGCCCTTGTACACCGTCAGGACGACAATGACTGTATCGGCATAGCTTATCAGATAGTTATCCGAGTTGTCGTTCAGCGCTATACGCACTCAGCTCCATGATCAGAAGTGATGCGAAGCTACCGAACGCGATATCGCTGGCATTCACGAGATAACACCCGGGTATTTGAGGGAGCGGAGGATAGTCGACTGCTAAATGCATCAGTGCTGAAAGGCGGTGGCATCAGGAGTAGGCCCATACAGTCGAGTGACCTCGTAAAAATGGTCAAAATTGGAACGTTGCACAAGACGAGGACCTGCAGGGCGATAAGCAAGACGATGGCGTAGGAACATGGTCTACACACCGCCCAAGCTGTCCCTACACCGTACATGATCTTCTTGGAGTGGCCCCATATGGCGTACGTTCTCCAAACGAGGATCACTGTCATGTGTTAGGGCGACCGACGGTGAGGTTGAATAGACTCACGCTCAGCCGCACCAATACCGACGACTAGTAGCCCTGTAAAACGTTCAGTATGTCTTATGTCTTACTTTTGAACTGAAGCGTACATGTTCCTGTTGCATAATTGAGAAGACATTCCTAAAGGTAGCGTATGATTCACTGTCGTCTTATTCGAAACTGCTTTAAACTCACATGTGGGCTTATGGTCGGTGTTAGATAATCTGATTATGCAATAAGAAGTAAGCTCGAGAAGCACAACGGCATTACTCACAAATCATCGATATCGTTACATCAACGAAGGGCATGAATCTTGTGAATATGTACAGGAACTCGGCAAACGTCCATTTCCGAGTCCAGATGTAGTCCCACTGCAGGGGGTTAAGCGTACCGCCGGTTAGAATAAGATCGGGAGCGCACCTCTTCTGAGAAGCAGAACATCCAGTCCGTGACCTATCCCACGGGCGTTCGTGGGTGCTTCTCTCCACAACCACATGTATAACACTCACCAGAATCGTCATGCTGACCACTATGAAAAGTAGATGATCAGCTTCTGCGAGCATAGCACACGAGGGCGTGAGACTGACCGCTGGTGTACTGTTCGGCGAGCCCGATCGCGAGGCTATCAGCAAACATCCACGCACAAGGACGACGGCGGCGCACCCTAACGATCTGGTGGCGGCCAGTGGCCGTGACGATGTCAGTGGACACCGACTTGTCCATGGCTGGACGAGATGGCGGGCGGGGAGAAAGGCATGCGACGAGGCTGCTGTTGCGCGGGAGGCAGTTTCTAAACCCTGCCGCTCACATGCGCCGCAACACATCAGAACCGAAGATTCTATGGCGCCAAACGATTTGCCCCGGTGATGCGACCGCGGATATAGCTGAGCCGGACGAGCCCCTCGGCGGGCAATGAGCAGCGCGTGGGCGGTGAGCGCTCACCAGAGGCTACTCTGCGCCATCACGGGTATTATGATGGTCTAGTATCGTGGCGAGTCTGACTGGGCGGGTTGTGCTTTTTATTCGCGGAAGGTACAGGTAGCGGCGGTGCTAGGTAAACGTGTGAGCTTCGAGAGGCCAGGTGTTGCTTTGACGTTGCAAAAATGACCGCATGGAAACAAAGCCGTGGCAGACCGTAGATCATGTTGGCATCGTTTGATACTCGGATATGGTCTCGGCGGAACTGATCGCAAATGAAAAGATGACGATGTAGAGCAGAGCGTTGAAGCGAACAACGACGGGCGATGTGCCAGAGGCACCCCTCGATCGTGCCTGCACCTTCGTGGCGCCAGACTTTGATCGTCCACGCCGATCTCAGATCACGACCATTTAAATTTAAAAGAGACGTACAGTACAACGAAAGACGGAAGACCAGGTTTCTACACCTGCGTCTTCTGGGATAGCTTTTCCTCCACCTCCTGCTCGATGCCCCATTTCTCATCCACGCTGGTGTGTAGTGGAAGCGCCTTCATGAAGAAGCACGAGAGCAGCCCAATCGCGCCGACACCGATCATGACCTGCCAGATAACAGCGAGGCTGTCCGCAAATGCTTTGCGCACTTCGGAGCGGAATGGCTCGGGGAGCGACGGAATGATCGGAATGGCTGAGTAGGCGATCGCAACGCCGCCGGGGAACTTCTCGATGAAGTCCGCAGGGAGCTTCTTCCCAAGCTGCGTCTGCAATACGGCGGTGCCGATGGTGACGCCCCAGACCTGAAGATCCAACGTCAACAGAACGCTCACGGGGCTTAGGATTATAGTTGGAAACATACCCCGGCGAAGGACCGGCAGAAGGCGAAGAAGGCGAGTGCGTTGGCGTTCTGGGACACCGGAAGAGGCGCTAGGACAGGGAAATATGTTGCTGCGTAGATGATCCCTGCGCCGAGGCCGAGGAGCACGCTGAACCCGATCGAGTTTCGCAGCGGAGTATCGGCTTCCACGATAGAGAACAATCCCATGGCGAGGACAAGCAATCCCCACCCAACCCACAGTTGCGGGCGGTACCTCTTCGAGACGGCGATGGTCACGCCAGTGACGACGAGCATCGGGCCCAGCGTCATGGCACATGCGAGGATGTCGACGCCGGAGCGCATGGGAGAGTGGCCAAGGCAAGCTTGGAAGTAAATAGGCATGAAATCTGGGGCCGATCGTTGTCAGTAGGTGTACGGTGCCAAAGCGAACACAAGGCCCGACGCACAAATAGAGGCAATCATCACGGTCGGTGCAATGAACGTCTGGATGTAGCTGGGGGCGGTGAGCCAAAGCGCACCAGGGTGAAACACAACTGCACTTACCCGCTCAGGCTAGTGCGATTAGAGATCAGTTCAAAAGGGACCTGAGTGTGCGTGAGTTCCATTGCATACGAGCGCGTAAAACCTTGAAATGCACCAAGGGCTCCTTGGCAACAAGGGCCTCATAAACCATAAATAGAGCCATTCCAACAAAGCCCAGGATCAGAGGGACCAAAACGTTCGGGGAGGTCCAGGGGTAGCGCACGCCACCCCACGTCAAGGCAATGACGACGGCGCTGGAACTGGCGACAATCAGGAAGTTGCCACTATACCGAGAATGTCAGCGCGGGTCCATGTGATTGAGTAGACGACGTACATCCAGTCCATCCGCGCGAGTTTCTCCTTCAGCGAACCCTCGGGGGTCTTCATCTTGACGAACAGCGTGATCAGGATTGCTGCGACGCCCACGACGGGTAGGTTGAGGTCTGTCACAGGCGTTACTTTAGCGAGATATTCGACAGTCCGAGTTCAAAGGCTTACAGAACAACCAGCGCCACTGGCCTCTCTGCGCCAATCCACCACCGACCACAGGACCGATGGCGGATGCAACCGCCCATGTGCTGGAGCATCGAATCAGCATGCAAGCAACGCGGCAAGTCGACGCAATGAAGACTTACAGTCCTATCAGGCCGTTGTATATCGCCCGCTCGCGCAGCGGCACAAGATCAGATATGATGATGCTAGTAATCGACAGAATACCGCCTCCTCCGGCACCCTGTACGGCTATCGGTGTTGCAATTCAATCGTCAACACGGAGAAGCTTGGTTCAGGAACAGAAGTTACGTACCACGCGCGGCTATGAGCCAATCCATGCTCTGTGCCGACCCACAGAGCGCACTGCCAAGGGCGAAAAGCGCAAGGAAAATGAGCATGGTAGTCCGACGGCCGAGAATCTACAAGATGGTCAGCTGAGTCGAGCAAGAGAAGGCGGATCAACGCACGTTGGCCATTCCGCCGGACATCGGAAGGAGTGACGTCGACGCAAGGGAATACGCCGAGGCCACCCAGACAAAGTCCTCGCCCTTCAGATCGTGCGTGATCGTGGGGAGAGCCGTAGAAACGGCGGTCTGTAGGTCGTCAGTCTAAATCTCCTGGTGAAATCGACGACTAGACTCACGTATTCGAGGGCACTGAGGAAAAGCGATACGCAGATCG
Organism: Bjerkandera adusta; assembly: GCA_027924225.1. NCBI lineage: Eukaryota > Fungi > Basidiomycota > Agaricomycetes > Polyporales > Phanerochaetaceae > Bjerkandera > Bjerkandera adusta. The sequence goes on from BSCZ01000746.1 coordinate 74,912, forward strand.
CCACCATCACAAGCCAAAAATGCAGACCCTTCTTTGGCGGTGCGGCAGGCTTTGCCGCAAGGGTACTCTGTCGGGAGAGCGGAGAGACATCCGTGAGGGTGCGTGAGCTAGGGAACGTGCTCTGTTTGAAGTCGTTCACAGAGGTGAGGCTGGACGAGGCAGTAGGGAGGGACATCATATCCAAAAAGTAAAGCCTCGGGGAGGCAAGAAGGTAGAATATAAAGGAAAGGGAAAAGAAGAAACCCGAAGATTATGAGAATAAAAGGGCCATTGCGGAGGAGAGTCCTTATTATATGCGTGGCAGGCCCATCCGTACTGAGGGACAATGAGGACAAGCGCACCATCGGCAGTGCGCGATGCTGGAACATGTTGGAGGTGCATCATCGCGCCCAAGCTCGGGTGTGGTGCGTACCTGCATGCCTAGGATGCGGGCATGCTAGCATTTCGGGACCGCCTAGGGAATGAATTTGAGTGAGAGCACAGCCCATAACCCATAAGAGTGCGTGTGGAATTGACGCCATTGGAGTTTAAGCCCGGGCGTTCCGCAGACCTTGTGCTCTCAACAACACCTCTCTTGTTTGAACATCTTGCGACTTGAACATGCTCATCTGAGACGTTCAGAGGGTCAAACACAATAACGAAGAAGATGCTGAAGATTAAAATCAATAATAGTACCGTAGTAGAGAGGTTGAGAACTCACGGCGAGAGACCGACGCAGGTCAAGGCTGCGTGCGAGGCAGCGCAGCGCGGTGATGGCATCTACCCGCGGATCGAGGGCGGACGAGTGAAACTTTGACTCTGATGCCGCGAGCTCTCATGGTGGGTACGGAGTCGACAAGTCATCGTCCGTGCCGTGTCCGGTGAGCCGGGATTCACGGGATTGCAGCGTTTGTAGGCATCTGGTCCCTGGAGACATGAAGGAACTTCAAGGAACGAACTTGAACGCAGCAACATGTGCAGACGCCGCGACGGCCTTTGCCGTGATTGGCGCCGGGGTCACTTCAACTCATGTCGACGCTGGGGCAGTAAGGTAGAAATATTCGGTTGGCTACTAACTGCCACACTCAGCTGGTTCATATCAAACTTTACAAACAGAGAAGAATGTGGCGATCCATCGTTTTACTAGACTCGTAACAAGGAGGGAGGGACGGCCGAGAATCGTGATATAAGTATTCGGTCGAAACATCGAATTGTACCAGAGGTTCTGGTTTCGAGACTATCGTTTTACTACGATTTACAGCCAAATTCCAAGATCGAGTGCCGTTCTCGAGTTGCTGGTTGCTTGACTGCCATCGCATTTGTTTCTCGAACGCCACCATGAATCTCATCGTAGGACTACATGTTTCGTCTGCGATGCAGAGCTATGCTGATTTTGTTTATGTTAGGCGTATATTCTCAAAGTACTCCGGCAGGTGTTCGCGGGGTACACGCAATGGGTTCCCAAGGCCTTCGTTAACGGACGAATCGTAGTGTATTGCCCCTCCTTCATGTTCCACTAACCGAGGCTTCGCCGGGAGCTATATGTCGCACAACGCCGCAATGAGGACGTAATGAATGAGATATTCACGTACCCGCCGCCTTCTGCACTAGCCAGCAGTGCGCGAGTATGGCGCGACCCTGCGTTCGTTGGAACATCTGCTTCAGCACCATGAACTCTGTGGCAGAACAACTGGCGACTGGCCGAAAGGCATTGATTCCGGACAAGGAACGCAAACACCCTGCGCGACGAGTCCACACTTCAACACGAGTTCGGGTATAAATACTGTAGCACGCTGTCGTAGCGTGTGTTAAGCGTATTCCATCGGCTTCGGTGCTGAACGAATCGAACCGAGAGGCTCTCGCAACGGAAGCTGTCTATGTAATTAAACTGGACATAGCGGCGTAAATAGCATGGAGGCTGCCACCCGGAGGGAGGGACCGGCAAGGGAGACAGACACTCGAACACGTTACTCAGAATGAAAAGGGGACAGCGCCGGAGAAGCCCGGACGATAGTCCAACGAGGGCTGTTGCATTTGAGGACAGCCAGATCCCGCGATTTTGGCCGCCAACGGGCAACGCCCGGGGCGAGACAGTCAGTAAATGTATAACAGCTGTAGAACAGCGTGAACTACCCGTAGGCCCAGTGCCGCGTGCGCCTGAGATGGATATGCTGATCTCCGTGTGATTACAGCGCAGCGGCGAGGCCGTTCCCACTCGCAGATTTTACGATCGAAAGGTGGTCTCGACGGTCCGGCGGCGCAGCGTTACGTCACGCGTGTGGGGAACGGGGAGGGCTTATGATCGTGCCTCGAGCACGATACATATAGCACGCCCGCGCAGTGTATAGGCTGCTCTCCTCTGATCAACGACAATCTTCTGAGCCACGCTCGACGCCAGGCCGCCACCCTCCCTTGAGGCTGAATGTTCCGTCTCTTTGTCATATACTCCAGCAAAACGCGCGACATTGGTGGGGCAGAGTTGCAGGTGGTGGTCCGAACCGGTCTGACGCCTCGCTGGCCTATGGGGGATGGGGCCGGAGCGCCAGCGTCGTCCGAAGGAGTGTAAATGTCCGTCGGGACGATCGTCCGCGCTGGAAGGACATAATGTCGGTCTGCAGGTCGATGCGAGGTGAGTAAGCGATGGCGCACGATTGGCTGGGTGCGCACCGAAGCGGGGACGAAGGTCACGGTTAGGAGAGCGTCCAAATATGGCAGCCTATCGCCTCCCTTTGCGCGACTTTTCGTCGGGGGTGGAAGAGAGCTCTAACACCACGCCTTGGCGGCGCTCTGGCAGCGAGACAGATACGTTCGTGCGAACGACGTCGGGAATGGACACAGCATCCGCCTGAGCGAGAAATTCAGCGAGGGAGGCAAAGAGAGGATGTGACGAAGAGGACTCGAGCGACAAGAGGACGAGTGGTGAAGGCTCGGGATTTTGGCTGCAAGCACATGCGAGAACCCGGGTTAAATTATATGGTGAGCGGAAGGACCAGGAGGTTGGGCGGCCGAGGGGTGGTCCGCTGTAACAGCGCGCGGCGGGGAGGTGCCCCGCGGCGGTGCCCAGACGTTCCCCACTGACTAGCAAGTGTTACTCGAGTAAGTACGTGTTGAAATGGACGTGGTCATGCGACTAGCGGGCGAGACTCCGTCAAATTCGAGGCGGGTGAATTTGACGGGAGCGCCCGACGTTGCGGGGTAGCGAGAAGCGGGAGCCAATGAGGAGAGTGGGAAAAACGGCCGGGACGTCGGAGGTTCGGCCTGCGGGCGTAAAAGCTGCAACGCGATTGGCTTCGGCGTCCAGGGCCGATGAAATCACGTTCGCCATAAATTCGCCAAAGCGGGCTCGGCCTCTTCCGGCGCGTCTTGATCCTCTCCTTCTCATTTTCTCCACTCCAGCTCGTCGTCGACGCCGTCTGCGACGATGTTCAACCTCGCTGGAAGAACACAAACCGCACTGCGGGCCGTGCAACGCGCGGCGGCCGGTATGGCCACCGTTGCTGAGCCCATTGGCGCAACCAAGGTCCCTATGTCGCTCCTGGAGCCAAAAGCGTACATCAACTACCAGCGCATCGAGGACAACCTCGCGATAGTCCGCGAGAGGTGTGTCTGCCAGCGATAAGGGCACCCGCTCGATATTCACGGTGTTTCACAGGCTGAGGCGTCCCCTGACGCTGTCGGAGAAGATTCTCTACGGTCACCTCGACGACCCGGTGAACCAGGACATTACTCGTGGCACCAGCTACCTCAAGCTGCGACCGGATGTACGTTCTTCGAGTGTCTTGCTGTAGTATGGCTATTTATTCGGTTCCCCCCAGCGCGTTGCGTGCCAGGATGCCACCGCCCAAGTACGTTGCTCGCATTATTATGCGCGCCTAGTTGCTGACGTCACAACTTCGTTCAGATGGCTATCCTCCAGTTCATGTCCGCTGGCATGGACACGGCAGCGGTTCCAACGACGGTCCACTGTGACCATCTTATCGAGGCACAGATTGGTGGTGTGAAGGATTTGGAGCGGGCCAAGGCAATTAACAGGGAGGTCTACGACTTCTTGGCAACTGCGACAGCCAAGTACGGTCTCGGATTCTGGAAACCCGGCTCTGGCATCATTCACCAGATTATCCTCGAAAACTACGCTTTCCCCGGTGGTCTTATGATCGGTACCGACTCGCACACTCCCAACGCTGGAGGTCTCGGCATGATTGCTTGCGGTGTTGGAGGTGCCGACGCGGTCGACGTCATGGCTGACATCCCCTGGGAACTCAAGTGCCCCAAGGTCATCGGTGTTAACCTCACTGGACAACTCTCTGGCTGGTCTTCGCCCAAGGGTAAGTGCGCTTTGCAGCCGAGCGCCGATATCTCGCGCTGATGTAATCACAGACATCATTCTCAAGGTCGCTGGTATCCTCACTGTCAAGGGTGGCACTGGTGCTATCGTCGAGTACACGGGACCAGGTGTCGACTCGCTCTCGTGCACTGGCATGGCTACAATTTGCAACATGGGTGCCGAAATCGGTGCTACGACTTCGATGTTCCCCTTCAACGAGCGCATGGCGTCCTACCTCAAGACCACCAAGCGCGAGGATATCGCCAACTACGCCCGTCGGTTCCAGCACAACTTGAAGGCTGATGAGAATGCCGAGTATGATCAGGTCGTCGAAATCGTGCGTCACATCTCATTTCTGTTGTGCTTCTTGTTGACACGCCAGTAGAACTTGTCCGACCTCGAGCCCCACATCAACGGTCCTTTCACCCCCGATCTTGCCACTCCCCTTTCCAAGTTCAAGCAGGCCGTTCAGGAGAACAAGTGGCCATCGGAGCTCAAGGTTGCACTCATTGGCTCTTGCACGAACTCTTCGTACGAGGACATGTCCCGCGCTGCGTCGATCGCCCGTGAGGCTCACGACCACGGTTTGAAGACCAAGAGCAAGTTCACGATCACTCCGGGTTCCGAGCAAGTCCGTGCCACTATCGCCCGTGACGGTCAAATGGCTGCTCTTGAAGATGTTGGTGGATTGGTTCTGGCGAATGCCTGCGGTCCTTGCATTGGTCAATGGGACAGGCGCGATGTCAAGAAGGGTGAAGCCAACTCTAGTGCGCATGACTTGTTTTATTGTCTCCGTCTATTACTTATCTCCTTGCAGTCATCACCTCGTACAACCGTAACTTCACTGGCCGTAACGATGCTAACCCCGCCACCCACGCGTTCGTCGCTTCCCCGGATGTTGTCACTGCCATGGCATTCGCCGGTGACCTGACCTTCAACCCCGTCACGGATACTCTCGTCGGCGCCGATGGCAAGCCTTTCAAGTTCAGCGACCCAGTTGGCAAGGAGCTCCCCCCTCGTGGCTTCGACCCTGGCGAGAACACCTTCCAGGCTCCCCCCGCCGACCGTGCTAGCGTCCAGGTTGCTGTCGACCCCAAGTCCGAACGTCTCCAACTGTTGAAGCCTTTCACCCCCTGGGACGGTAAGACCCCCACCGATCTCCCTATTCTCATCAAGGTTCAGGGCAAGTGCAGTAAGTACATAACTACTATTCAATTTTCTCTGGGATTGACACCGCTCGCAGCTACGGATCATATCTCTGCTGGTGGCCCGTGGCTCAAGTACCGTGGACATCTCGAGAACATCTCGCGTAAGTAGTGTTTTCAACTCTCCTCGTTCAACGCTGATATCGATTGTAGAGAACTGCTTGATCGGTGCTATCAACTCGGAAAACGGCGAGGCGAACAAGGTCAAGAACCAGATCACTGGCGAGTACGCCGGTGTTCCAGCAGTCGGTGCCTACTACCGTGACCACGGCATCAAGTGGGTCGTTGTCGGTGACCACAACTACGGTGAAGGCTCCTCCCGTGAACACGCCGCTCTTGAGCCTCGCTTCCTCGGCGGTCTTGCTATCATCACCCGCTCCTTTGCGCGTATCCACGAGACCAACTTGAAGAAGCAGGGCATGCTCGCACTCACTTTCGTTGACCCCGCCGACTACGACAAGGTTCGCCCTAGTGACAGGGTCGACATCCTCGGCCTCGAGTCATTCGCGCCGGGCAAGAACTTGACCCTCCTGCTCAAGCACGAGGATGGTTCCAAGGAGGAGATCCCCCTTGCGCACTCGTTCAACGAGGGCCAAATCGCGTGGTTCAAGGCTGGATCCGCTCTCAACCTGGTGTGTACCACTGCCATGACTTCATCCAATCAGTGCTAACATTCAATTATAGATGGCTGCGAAGGCGAAGGGTCAATAGACGATTGACTTTTGCAAGAGTCCAGATTGGACCCGATATTCATGGCTGCCCCGAAGCAGCCCGAAGGACTTATGTTCAGAACGATAATGCTAGTCGCGCGCATCTAATCTTTCTGTCTATGTCCTCATCGTTCTTGCCGCTATCCTCGCACACTGTATGATAGATCACGTTGGGCTGCTGTCACTACTATCGCTTTCCCTTATTCTCTCTACATCTCACATATTTTCCGTGTAACGACTCTCGAGACGAGCAATACATTTGCTTCGACGGAAATATGCAGTTAGCAACATAAGCTACAGTCGCGACGAGCAGCGCCGCAATTCACAGCGCGTCCCAATTTGGGCGCGTCGGCGGGATCTCACACGTGGCAAACTGGGTGGAGGTGAGTCTCAATTCGGAAAGCGTCGGGAATTGACCGCGCCCCGATGTATCACAGCCGCAGCTCCGACTTGTACCAGTTTCACCACGTCTGCGCACTTTTACTTTCTACGTTCACTAATTTGGCGGCTCCCACCAACATACGGCGATGCAGAGCGGGTACGTAGCCCTGCCGTCAGAGTCGGCCGACGACCGCCACGCCGTACACACGAGCATCCCCGACGAACGCGCCACTTCGCCCACGCAACCCCTCCTCGCCGCCCACTCTGCCGACGCGGTATACAAGACCGAGAACGACGGTGTACTTACTGTCTCGCGCGGCCCCGACGGCGTTGGACACACCTACGCGTACGCGTACGGCCCGCCGGGACTTGCAGGCCTCCTGCACAACTCGTTCGCGCTCCGCAGCGCGGTGTTTGCGAGCCTTGGAGGCCTGCTGTTTGGCTATGATCAAGGTGTCATTGCGAACGTGCTCGTTATGCGCGATTTCCTCGAGCGGTGGCCCGTCGGGCCTTGGGAGAAGGGGCTCATGAGTGAGTTGGTTTTGCCCTTGTTTGTACCTTTGGTAAGCAGCTGAAGATGTTTGTGTCTTGTAGCGGCGATGTTAGAGCTTGGGAGCTTGGTGGGCGCGATGGTGTCGGGGATATTTGCGGACCAGGTCTCGAGGAGGCAGGCGATTGTGGCGGCGTGTGGTATGTTCTGAACGCTTCATTCCAGCTAGACGAAGCTGATTGAAGGGCTGTAGTTGTGTTCTGCATCGGCTCGACGTTTCAGTTCACTGCGCAGTCCCTTGCGCACCTCATTATTGGGCGGGCCATAGGCGGGGTTGGGGTCGGCGCGCTGAGGTCAGTCGTGGCGTTCGTAGTGTCGATGTTACAGCTATCCGACGCGTATCCGCAGCACCCTCACACCACTCTACATGGCAGAGATTAGTCCTCCGGAGGTCCGAGGCTCGCTCATGGCTCTGGAGCAGCTCTCTATCGTACTCGGTGCGGTACTCGGGTTCTGGACAGGGTTTGCTACGCGAGACGGTGCGTGGTTCTCCTCGCTTTACGTTTTCGTATCGATTTCTTTCCACAACTGACGATGCTACGTCTGTGGCTAGTCAACTCCTCCCTATCTTGGCGCCTTCCACTTCTTATACAGATCTTGCCTGCCCTCGTCCTGCTAATCGCGACGTTGTTCAGAAGGATTATACCACCATCGCCAAGGCTACTGGTTGTACAGAAAAGATACGATGAAGCTGCAGCTGTGCTACACATGCTTCGAGGCGGAGAAGGTATCTTAACACAGGTAAGTCATGATACCGAGACCCGTGTATGGTTCCCTGCTTAGCCAAGCTTCGATTTTCTAGTTAGAGCTCCTAGAGATGCGCACGGAGGTCCTCATGACCGAACGCGCTTTACCATCCACTTCGGCCACCGCCTCAAAGCGAGACTGTCTCTCGCCCGCTCGCGCCGAGTTTCGAATTTGGGCCCGTCTCTTCGGATCGACATATCGCAAACGCACCGCCATCGGCGTTCTAATGATGTTCTTCCAACGTGCGTGGTGCTGCGTTTACATGTACATGAGAGGGGTAGTGATTTCTAACGTACCTTTCTCTGTTCACAGAGTGGTCCGGCATCAACGCCCTTCTCTACTATGGTCCCACGCTTATGCGTGCCCTCGGTATGGGCGGAGACAGCGTGACCCTCATCGTCGCTGGCGGAGTTGGCATCGTGCAGTTCTTCGCAGTTCTCCCTGTCATTTTGCTCGTTGATCGGCTTGGTGAGTGTTACCCGTATTCTTGCACCATTGGTAATTGACGCTGTCGGCGGCGGATAGGACGAAGGCCGCTTCTGCGCTGTGAGTTGTTATAGGCCCTGAAAGCACATGGCGGTTAACATCGTGAATTTAGGGGGAAGCGCCGTCATGGTCCTATCTCATCTTGCTATCGCGCTTCTCGTGAGCCCCCAGAGTGTTTCAAAAATTCTTGTATTCATTGTGGAATTCGGGCAGATCCGTTTGTGCTCTGACGACTGGGCAGCACATGCTGGAGCCGCCTGGGTGGCCGTTGGGTTTGTCCCAGTATTCTCATGGAGGCGTTCTCTGACTTGCCCCATACAGCTGTGTTTATCTGTTTACTGCGGCCTACGGCATGTCGTACGGCCCCATCGGCTGGATCCTTCCTAGCGAGGTCTTCCCGCTCTCAATGCGGAGCAAAGGTGTCTCGTTGTCCACGGCGAGCAATTGGATAAACAACTGTGCGTTTTCCCCTCCGTTTCCACGCGCCTGAACCTTGTGTTGACGGACATTGGTCACAGTCTTCATAGGTTTGATTACGCCCGAGCTGATGGAACTCTCGCCTTCGTACGCTTCTATCCCCGCTTACGTGCCCGCCTTCTCCCCCTGACACAATGCTCCCTGGCCCCGCAGGGGAACCTTCATGACCTTTGCCACCGCGTGCTTCCTGGGCTACCTCTGGTCGACTTATTCGGTGCCGGAGACCGGGAATGTCTCGCTAGAGGAGATGGACGCCGTGTTTGGGAGTAATGCCGGCAGTAACGACGTCGCGCTCAAGGCCCAGGTGTGTGCAGAACCTACTCGCGTGGGAGGCTGACAGCCGATATGTCCGGGTGTAGATCGAGAAGGAGTTGGGACTCGACGAGCTAATCGCAGAGATCGTGGAACGGACACCGAGACATGAGTAAGATTACAAGGTTTGATATGCGCATGGAGGACGCGTCGAGTTCTATTTCCTATAGGGTAGCCCACCTAGTATGCATATTTTAGAGTCCATAATTTGACGATCATTGTTATCAGTGGCGGCGCCGGACTGGTGATGGTACACACGGTGAGTTGCATGGGGCATAATCATATGTATTGGGTGATGTTTTTGGTTTTGTTTGGGGCATGCGGCATAGAAAAGGGAAAGCATAAAGAAAACACGAAAGCAGAGCGATGTGATAGCGATCGACGACCAGAAAGCATAAAGCATAACGACAAAGTTCGACTAGTTCCGGACGCGAAGTGCGTGCACCGTGTAGTACGGGCAAACCATTCCTTGCACAGTGTCCAATTCAACACGGAACCCATCCACCAAGTGATCAACCTCCTCGCGACGACAGCCCGCCTCAAGCATCATGATGCGCATCGATTCCGCATACGTTTCGAGACACTCGCGAAAGGCGATCCCGAGTGCGCTCTGTCGAGCATCGGTGGGCCAGTGCCCGACGGGCATCTCATAGCGGTGGGGGCGCACATGGTTGAACATGTTGGAGGCTACGAGCCACTGCTGTACGTTGCCCGCGATGGGGTAGATGCGTCGCTGGGACAGGGTCTGCGAGATGGCCCCGAAGAAGGCGCACGACCGCGGTGCGAGCACGCGCGGGTCGCCCCCGTTCGCCATCGCTATCGTGCGTCCCCATTCGCACGCCAGGAAGAGCCCACCTGGACGAAGCACGCGCGCGACTTGATCGAGGAGCGCGGGATAGTTGTACACCTGGAATCCCCGTGAGCCGGGGAAACAATGGAAGGAGGCGTGAAAAAACGCACCGCCATCGAGATGGAGCGGGCGTGCACGAAATCGAACGCGCCGTTGCTGTACCGGAGCGGCTCGTTGACGTTGGCCATTTCGAAATGCACGTTGTCGGGCGGGTGCCGTGTGGCGATGGGCACTGTTGGCGGACTGCTCAGCTCGGTAGCAGCAGTCATACGCAAGAGAAGTGTGGCGCACCAATGTCGATCCCGTCGAAGCGCACGTTAGGAAAATCGTGCGCCATGTCCAAGACCCTGAGTACGTCTGATTGGCTCCATGCGCAAAACAGTAACGTAAGAAAAGTTTCGACGCACCAACGACCCGTACCCGTACACAAGTCCAGCACGCGCCGTCGCCCACGCAGGACTCGACGCACCGGGCCTCGATAGTGACGACCCAGGAGCTGATACAGCAAGTCGTGTTGGCCGTTGACTCGCTGGGAACGGGTGAGATACGCAGTCAGGACATGTGTTAGACGCTGAAGTAAGGCGGTGGAAGCGTACCTGCTGTTCGTCCGCATCCACAGGTAGAGGATACGGCGAGTTACCATGAGAATGGAAGAGACGACCGCCCCTCTCAATGAAGTAGGCGGGAAAGTCAGCTTGTTCGAGTTCAGTCACGTCCGACGATGTGTCAGAGACGTCTGAACGATGCGATGCATAGTCGTCCCGGGCGTCCTCAGAACTGGACGTGTCCGTGTCGCCGTACATAGCACCTCGAGGGGGTTCGATAGCCATCCGGGAATGGCGTGCGCTGGAGGAGCAGTCTGTGCGAGACAAGCCAGAGGACGGGGCCGGTTGCTCTTGATGCCTCTTGCGAGCGGACTGCTGAGCACGTATCAGAAACTCCGATGATTTTTGTCCCTCCGCACCCAATTGAGTGCGATCAGCACCCGATCGCAGACTTGGGGACGGAGACAGCGAGGAGGATCTTGCGGGAGATGGGGATCAGAACTCTGGAGACGCGAAGATCGTCGGCGGGGCGAAGAGCAACGGAGAGGTATTCTGGCTGAGAGGTGCGATGCGAGACCCTGGGAGCCAAATACGGAATGTGCGGCGAGGGAGCATGCTCAGCGAGGGCGGCGGCAGGGCTATCAGATGTGGCATGGCGAGGGCAAAACGAAGAGGCGATAGACTGGCCTTGTCTGGGGGCGCAAGTCCGCGAAATGCACAAGTCCGCACTTGCGCGTTTTTGGAACAACATCTGGTCGTGAGGGGCAGGCCGCCAGCTCCTTGCGGCGCACGGGGGACGAGTGGGAGGCTCTGCCACTCCCATCAGACGCAGCAGGCCAGGCCCGTGCGATTCTCCCGGTGGGAACAGCGCCGTTTCAATCGCGACCTGAAATCTAACCCAGCACAGACCCGCCCAGACCCCGCCAACACACGGCTCCGAGCAGCCCTGCTATGCTCGCACGCCAGGGCTTCCTGTGTGGGCGCATGTTTACCATTATTTACCAGCTCGTCGTGCTCGCCCCGCCGCCCCCTCCCGCAGACAGCACCGTCGCCCACGCCCCCGCGAGGCCCCGTCGCGGTCCCCGGAGCTGGACAGACGGTCAGGACAGCCGGTACCATCGCAACGGACGCACTAATTGATTCATTCCACATTCAACGCGATTTGCATTCTCCGCGGACGCTCTGGAATCTCGGGGCCTGTGCATCACATGTCGTCCTCGACGAGCGTGGAAACTCAGGTCGGCTCGCAGTGCAGCTCGTGCGTGCGTGGGCCGTCTAGCCTTGTATGGCGCCCTCTGCCGTCTTTCCGTCAATACGTCACTGATTGAGTAAATTCTGCACTCACCGTGTTTCTGGTCGAACGCTAGATCCGCCATTCACTCGTGCCGCAGTTACAGGGTGGCTCGAGTCCGTGGGAGCGCTGTTCGCGAAACGTTGAAGCCAATTCTGACGACCGAATAGCGGATCGGAAACTGCCATACACGGAACAATTCCACACAGAGCGCGTGTGAAACGGTACGCACAGTAGCAATGAATTGCTGCGTTTGAAGGGTTTTTCGGGGATTTTTTCTATGCCCGCCAGTCTTTTGTTCCATTACGCGCGGGCCATTGTTCCCTAAAAACTGTACCAGCAGACAAGCGCATTGATTGTCCACTCGAATAGGACATCATCTGTTCGATTGTGTAGAGTGTAAATGTGGCAAGGATGACCCAAGCGTACGAGAGTGATAGAATGGCTGAGACGGACCTGTTGTTTCGTCGGATGACTCGGAGTCGAGGGGTGAATAGCATGTCCGTGTGAACTTGATCCCATTTAGTCTCGGCCTTCCCAATCAGGCCGTCCCCCGTCCTGAACCACAACCACCACTACTGTTTTGTCTTCGTACCACTGAATGCATGGACACGTTCTTACTCGCGCGATTCTTTGCGGAACAGGAAGACCGTATGAACCTTCCCGAAGACGACGACACCGACTACCGTCACTTGACTCTTGAACTTGAAAGGTATTTGACATGCATACATGCATTCAACTCTCGCTGAACGCGTCCCGTATCTGGCTTGATACTCTGCAGAAATTCGTCCACTGCACGTGTGGATGACAGCGGTACTTTGGGCGCGAAACTTGAGCTTTCTGCGCGTCAATTGGAACTCCTTGACGAGGGTGGTGGAGTTGAAACCACTAATCTCACAAACGCAGAATTGGCCACAGCCGCGATACAGAATAAGCACGTTTCTAGAAGCGATCCCTCCAAGAGGTATTTGCTTTCGGCCTTCCGTTCGGCATGCTGCTCACTTCGGCATTGCAGTGGGAAACGCAAGTCACCGGACAATGAACCTGGTACGAAAGATAGGCCAAAAAAGAAGCTCAAACACCACGCTCCTGGGAGAAGTAGTGAGTATGGCGATGGGCTACCTGCTCCTAACAGATCTCCGGCGTCCGACGGTGAACTAGAGCCACCTGTTCAAACGTGCGCTTCCGCTGTCGTCATACCGTCCAACCCTCATTGACCATCATCGCGGGTACAGCGTTGTTCAAGGTTTTGAAGCAGGGAAGCCTGATGGCCCCCGCCCAGGCTCAATACCGGTTACAGAGGCGCCGGCTGACAAGGTATCCAACCAAGCGACGTCGAACAACAGTGGCGGTGCAGCCACCAGACCCAAGAAATACAGTGCACTGTCAGCGCATCAGCCTTATCGCATGCCTGCTTCCACGGGCTGGATACGCGCTGGGGTTCCTCGTCAGCTGCCGACCGTGTCAGAGGGTGCAGTAGCCCGAAGCAGCTCTCCTATAGAGTGCACGCCTGCCAAACTTGCTACCAAGCCCGTCGCACCCGAGCCCGCACAGCATGATATCGCTGCTCACGATGTTCAGCACCCGGGCAGGCCTGAGAAGCCCAATGAGAAAGCGCAGACGGCTGCGAATTCCAAAACACCTGCGGCGCGGCAGAGGGAGCCCGACATGGATTGCAGCAATATCACCACCCCGGGGAACACGAACCCGCCGAAAGCCGTCCCGAGACCTCTGTCTCCCCCGTCTTCGCCCAAACCGCTGTCGTTCCTCAAGAATGCAGCAGACACGAAGAAGTATCTGGCCGACCGTGCGCGCCTCGAAGCCCGTGGAAAATCGAAGCCTGTGAAGAAGCCGAAGAAGCTGCCACCAATGACCCCCGCCGAGTTCGCCGAACATGCAAATTCGCTGCATTCAGACGAGCAGTACGAGAAGATGAGCGCGAAATACGGGTACCTGAGGGGCATGAAGATCTTCTACATCTCCACGTACATGACCGTGGCGCCGGTGGGGATGCGCAACGATATGCTGCGCGTACGTCCACGCATTTGCAGCGTTTTCACGTGCAGCTGACGTCACTGTTCCTGCAGGTAGCAGAGCGTGGTGGTCGCCTGGTGCCAACATACGACCCAACTCAAATCACAGTTATCATCGCGGAGAGAATGTCTGTGCCTCAGTTCCTAGCGAAGACCGGGCTGAAGAGCCTCGCTGAAGTTCCGCTCCATATTCCGATTGTAACATGGAAATGGTTCCTCTCTGGCCAGAGATACGTCGGTTTAGGACCTTGGCACCAGTACGCGTCATTCCATGAACGCGTTACGTTTGAACCCCACATATCCGAGCAAGATCGTAAGACGTTCCTGGAAGAGCAGGAGGTGTTGCGGAATCCACCTCCGGTGAAGAAACGGGTGCCTGTGAGGAGGACACCCGCGGAAGACAGCAACGATAGCAAGTCCGAGGAGGAGGAGGACATATCGTACGTCTCTCGCTTTCAATTGGTTGCTGGTAGAACTAAGTATTACTCCAGGTCGTTCACACCGGACCGCCCAGTTGGATACTCCAATGCCCACGCTGGTCCAAGCAAGAGCAAGATCACGGGTGCAGGAGCGGGACGTGCTGCCCGGTCTCCTTCCATTGTGCCCTCCCGCGTGCCGGAAGTCTTTCCGGCGCGGACTTCAAACGACCCTCTGGCTGAGTTCTATGACATTGCGCGGGCCGAGCGGGACGCAGAGGTACGTGAGAAGCCTATACACAAACCGGATGATGACACGCCTGAGCTCACTCTATTTGCCCCGTGATTTAGTCGAAAGTGGGACAGGCACCATCCGACGATCCAGCCTCCCAGACTTCTTCCGCTGTCAAGGGGAAAGGAAAGGAAGTGGTGAGCCCCCATCTAGTTGGATTATTTGTATTGCGGATATTTATTACGCCGCCTCTGTAGGTGTTCCAATGTGATCGTATCCCAGGGGCGATACCGAAGGAGTGCCCGAATCAGTTTATCATTGATCCTGTATGTCTTTCGTTCACACCCATTAGCATCTCCGAACTGATTGACTGTTGTAGCTCACGACGCTCATGAAGAGAGCCGAACTGCGCCCGGAGAAAACCAACAACTTCAAAGTCTTTGGGTATCGTAAAGGTTGGTCATGCTGAATCATCCACGAGACGCCACAAGACTGAGGAGACCATGTCACTAGCTATCAATAGTATCAAGCAACTTCCAAAGCGTCTCGAAGATGAAGATGAGGCGAGGAATCTCCTTCGAAAGCTTCCTGGTGTCGGAGAGAAGACCTTGGACAAGGTGTGTTGCTCTATCATTGGTTGGAACGCCACCTTTACCTTTCGGACAGATTCTCGAGATCATCAGGACCGGTACACTGCGCCGTCTCACACAGGAGGTCACGCACGACATTGATTGCGTCAAGATATTCCACGGCATCTACGGAGTCGGTACGTCGAGCTTTCTGAGTGACACTGAAGAACACTCTTTGATCCCGTAAGTCTACTCCAGGTCAAAGCACGGCCTACCAGTGGTACATGAACGGTTGCAGAACTCTCGACGATGTCCGACAAGGCAAAGGGGGTATAAAACTTTCAACGCCGCAGAAGATCGGATTGAAGTATTATGACGGTGCGTGGCGGTGTGGTCAGTTACGCGTACCGATAGACTGATGCCATCTTGACCCTCAGACATCAATACAAGGATGCCCAGGGAGGAGGCGCAGGCGATATTCAACATGATCAAACCAATAGGTAGGCGAATACGTGCTTCATCCACGCAGTCGGTTTCATAACGTCCTTTCAGCTAAGAGGCTTGATCCTCGCCTATTCATTGAGATCATGGGTAGCTTCCGAAGGTGGGCCCTACTCTTCAGCCCTGCAGAACGAGGTGGAGAATTCATTTTGATTTTGCAGAGGCAAAGCCGACTGTGGGGATATCGATATCCTTATAACCCGACCTACGGACGACGGGAAAACGCATGCCAGTAAGTACACTGTTTGTCTGAGTCATCAACCACCCTTGTAACCTTTCGCAAGAAATCCTGCCAAGGCTACTTGACGAGCTCCACGGACGAGGTATCGTCACAGAGGATCTCAGCGTTCCTGATGACTGGAGCGACCTAGAGCTGGTGTATCGGGGGTTGTGTCGGAAGGATTCGAAGAGCCCTCGACGGCGTATCGGTCAGTTTCGGGCACTCCCAACAGGCTTCACACTAACAGTCGCTACCCCCACCCAGACTTCCTGGCTGTTCCGTATTCGTCTCGGGGAGCAGCGCTTCTGTATTATACTGTGAGTGATCCCCGTTTTCTCTCGGAATGCTTTGTTGACGGTCAGCATTAGGGCGACGATATCGTAAGGCGACACCGCGTCGTTCTCATAATCACTTGCTGACACACTGGCATCCTAGTTCAACCGCTCCATGCGCATGAAAGCGAACAAGATGGGTTACTCTTTGAACCAGAAGGGTCTCTACGCGGATGTCATCCGAAATCCAAGCAATCGTCGCGAGAAACTGCACACAGGAAGGATCATCGCTTCGGAAACGGAACTGGAGATCTTCGAGAAACTAGGTGTGTATGGCTTTAGTTCTGGCTGATGTCATGGGCTGAGTTGCTGGTAGGTGTACCTTGGCAGGAACCTCATCAGAGGGTACGAGGGTGATATACTAGGCCTGGTACATTGCTGAGAGGCCGCACCTATAATTTATTGGCATATTTAAACATGAATTGCGAATTTTTATACCATCTCTTTACTCTACTTCCCTGTCGCTTCCCGTTCTCCGATCGAGGATGAGTGGAGAAATTGCGCGCTTTCAACTGGTCGGAGGTCGTTCTGATTGGCGCCGGATGCCTATTTCGGCCAAAGCCGGAGAACGTCGGCGGTAAGCTGGGCTTGCTCTTACCCTCAAACTACATTCTCTCCTACAATAATGCTGGCAGCGAGAACGTCGGCGGTGCGCAGGGCGGTCAGGTCGTTTGCGACGGTGGTCGACTCCGCAGGCGTCAAGGTCGCTGCAGTCGACAACGGCGAGGCGACGACCTCCGTCACTTTCCTCGTCAAGGGCGGCAGCCGGTTCGAGAACAAACCTGGCGTCGCACACGCCCTCCAAAACTTTGCTTTCAAGGTGCGTACTATCTGTTTTGTCTTGCGGAGGTGGCTGAACGCGGTGGCAGAGCACGGGCAAGCGTTCCGGACTTGCAACCATCCGCGAGGCCGAGCTTTACGGCGGAGTGTTGTCTACAAGTCTTTCGAGGGAGCATTTGGCATTCACGGCGGAGTTCCTACGGGGTGACGAGTAAGCTGTTCGAAACTTCTTACGCGTGGTAGGCTCACGTAGGGCGCAGGTCATATTTCGTTGACGTCCTCTCCTCGTTCGTCGCGGACGCCAAGTTCACCCGCCATGAGCTCCAGGAATTCGTTGCCCCGGTCTGCCAGGCGGAATCGACCGCTGCCGCATCGAACCCCGCAACCCGGGCTCTCGAACTCGCCCACGCACTCGCTTTCCGCAACGGACTTGGTGCGCCCCTTCTCGCGACCGAGCACGGACACGTCGACATCGACAGCGTGAAGGCCTACGCGTCCACCGTCTTCGGAAAGAGCAACATCGCCGTCCTTGGCACAGGCATCTCGCAAGAGAGCCTCGCGCATCTCGTTGAGAAGTCGCTCAGCACCCTCTCTGCCGCTAGCGCCCCCACCTCATCCGCGTCGTCGTACTTCGGTGGCGAGTCCCGCGTCGATGCGCACGGCGGCCCCGAAACGGTCTTCATTGGTTTCGGCACAACCGGCGCACCGGCTTCAGAGCTTGCTGTCCTCGCTGCGCACCTCTCACCTCAGCCCTCCGTCAAGTGGTCCCAGGGCCTTTCTCCCCTCGCGGCCGCTCTCCCTCAGGGCGCGACTGTGCAGACTGTGTTCCTTCCTTACTCTGACGCAACACTCTTCGGTCTGCTCGTCCAGGGCGCGACTGGCGAGGAGGTCAAGGCCGCAGGCCAGGCTGCCGTCAAGGCTCTGAAGGAGGCTGGTTCCGCTAAGGCAGAGGATGTGAAGAAGGCTGTCGCGAAGGCGAAGTTCACTGCCGCGAGTGCCATTGATGGCAAGCACGGCTTCGTCAGCGTCCTTGGTAGCAAGGTATGATTCAGTCATCTGCCCAAGCTGGTGTATACTTAGGTTTTTTCAGGTCCTTGCTGGCTCCCCGTCATCTCTTGATGGTACACTTTCCGCCCTCGACAAGGTCAACGCCTCGTCCCTCACCAGCGTACGTATATCTTCGTCGCCTACCAAACGCCGTCTAATGCCGCTTTCTAGACCGTTTCTTCCCTACTCAAGGCACGGCCAACGTATGTCGCCGTCGGTGATATCAAGTCCCTCCCCTACGCAGACGAGCTCGGCTTGTGATGTATGGTATATATCGCCTTTAGTCAAAACTAGACTTCTTTCACACGTTTATTGCTTGTGGCTGGCTGTCGATCCCGCCAACACTAATGAAGTAGATTGGGACACCGTTTCGTGAAGACCTGGGATGAAGAATTCTCTATCATTTCTATTTTATCGACCCGAGTTGGAGGTCGCCGATGCTCAGCTATAGACCAGGTTCCTGCTGCCGACGGGTTGTACCGATATTCTACCCGGGAACTTGGCTCAATATCTCCAAGAGTCTATGGAGCCTCATATCGACGTCGCCGTCGAGCCGGTATCTGGGTTGCTTATATTATTTGTGGTATCTTTTGCCGTAGGTTTGAGTTGTTGGCCCCTAGCAACTCGCGCTGGCGTTAGCGTAAAAACAGGTGTTTCGTCACTCCACCCTGTGCGGAATTACGGCTCGGACCCTTTTGTCCTCAGCTATGTTGGCCAGGGAGCTGCTGTGGCTATCACGTTGACTGCCAATGATGATACCCTGAATATTTAAGTCTTGACTCCAACGAGTAAAAACCTATCGGATACCAATGCGAACGTCGAAGAAAACTTAGTCTCAGTCGCGAACTCCGAGACTGCGAAAACGCGGTGATTCATGCGTTCGCAGTTTGACACAGTCGCTTGAAACCGAGTCCATTGAAAACAAAGTTTTTGTTGGCTTCGCTTGAGACACGCATGCCTACCGTTTCCCTGATCTTCGGGCTAACGTAGATACTCGAACTGACGAACAATAAATTTCTAGTACTACATTGCGCGGAGGCTTCGAGTTGGTGACATATGTAGTGATACACGACCTCAGTGCGCTACCAGAGCAGCCCTTACAATGTGATCAGCCTGCTCTGGCATGATGGCCTTCTTCTCCAGAGACATCACCTGAGCCTTTCCGGCCTTGGGTCCATTCTTGCGATACTCCTGCTTGATACGGATTCCGGATACCTGGAAGGGTATATTGAATCTTTGATTGGAACGAAGACCGAATTACATACCGTGCGGATCTTGCCGTTTGTCTGCTCGTCGACGCTCTTCGCGTTGAACCAAACATCCGCATTCTCACCGCCGACGGGGTTGGCCTGATAGATGTCTTCGATGGTGAATTTATTCAGGCAGACATTGGCTTGGCTTAGCTTGTTGTACACTGATTTACTGATACTGTCGAAGCTGGCATTTTGCCTTGCCTGTCCGTGTACGAAGTCTCGATTCTCGATAGCATGGCGATCGATGTCGGCAGACTCCACAACACGGCCGACGACAATAGTCGACAAGGTGGACTCGTCGGAAAGGGCGACCATGGTGCCGCTGTGTGCGTTTCGCAGCTCTGAGTAAGAGTATCGTCAAGCGAGGTGTAGGCTGCCTACCCAGTCTTCTTGGTTATGCCTGTGTAGAAGTCGTGCGCTTTCTACACGTATAGCGATGATTAGAAGTTGACGAGAAGGCGCGATGGAATTATTCACCGAGTAGCTACCGCTGAGCGTGGGCTCGCAAGCGAGGACATGCTTGTGTTGCCTGTAGTGAGCACAGGAAGTCGGGGGACAATCAGATACGACGTACCAAGACAATGCCTCTGTCCGCCATCAGGTTTGCTGTGCGACAGGGATCGTTCTCTATCATCCCGGAGTGAGTATGAATCACAAAGGCGAAGGTACGTACTTACGGTCAGGACATCCGTCCGGAAACCTATCGCCATATTCTTTAATTCCGTGGGGAGATGAATCGGTAATGAGTATAGTTATCTTGGTCGCCTCGTCCTTCCATTCGGCATTGAGTGCGGCATCGAGCGCGTCAGACTGGGCTTCCGGTCCATCGCCGCCACCGTACGCCTTTAACGCAGCGAGGTGGTTCTCGAGGGTGTGAGCATCAGACTGGAATCCGTATGACTTGCTCACAAACTCGTAGTCGATGATGTTGCCCTGAGCGTTTGCCTGAGGGTGATCTCGGAAGGCGATGAGTCCAACACGGAGGTCGTCGGGTTTCCAATTCCCAGATCTGACGATATCGTCGCAGATGGAGTTGATACGAGTGCGGACCTGATCGATGTACTTTTGCATGCTCGCAGTCGCATCAAGCACAAACATGACATCTCTATTGGTAGAGTAAGTATCCTTGACGCGAAGGGCGATACAGAGAGCACGGAGACTCACAGCGCAGATGACTTTCCGTCGGTTGCCCATAGCTTCAACGTTTTGATGGGCGGCACAAAGAAGTATTCACCACCATGCGAAGTCACGAAGAATTCCTGTGGCACACCGGGCGGGCTGACCGCGCCTTTAGCTTGGACAACTGCAAAACCTGTTACTGATATCTCATCGCCGGTCTTCTCCGACGTAAGTCTCCAGTTCACTTGTTCGCCTGACTTGGGAAGTGCTGAGTTTGGGTCCGTAAATTGTACACCGGTATAGTCTGATGCGGATAGTTTGACGGGAGGACCGCCAATAATAGGATCCTGGCCTAATACAATATTCATTCTCGAGCCATATGTTGATATATGTGGGTGCGTACCATGGTAAGTGGGCACCAGTGAGGTAGTCGGGAAGAAATCGTTTCCCGCAAAAACGGTCGTTTGGCGCACAAACCCTTGGTCGAGGCTTGACTGATACGACACGAAAAGAAGACCGCGCTCTTTTGCCGGATCTTCACTTGTCTTCGTATTTGCAATCTCTTCGTCCGTAAGCTGATTAGAGTATGAGAACAACATCTGCAGCACATTTCGAACTATCTCACCTCAATTCCGTATGGCAGACCTCCACGGACAATCATTCCTGATTCCAGGTAGCGCCGCTGGATGTAAGGGTCCAAGCTACGAGGCACTGTCTTGCGAGTATGCGAAGCAAAGGGGCAGTAGAGGTCGGTGAGAGCATTCGGTGGGACGCTGGCGTTATCTCGAATGTGGTAGTCGAAATCATTATTTCGTTCCGGATCGGCCGCTACATCTGCATTATCACGCACGGGGCAGGTTTGAACAGGGGCACCCTATGAAATCGATAAATGGGATGCGTCAACATCCGAGACTATCCTGACAACGTACAGATTTCCATCGCCCCATCATGCGCGCGCCGAAGAGCTCAGCGCCCTCCTCATCGGTCAGGTTATTCGCATCGCCACCAGGGGCAAATTCTCTCCACCGTTTACCATGGGTCTTGATATAGGCGTCGAATTCGGGGACAAACTGCTGAAGTTTTCGAAACACCATCATCGTACCATCTTTGGCCCACGCAGGACGCTTGACAGTCGAGTTAGGGTCGTCAACAATAGGGTCACCCTTGTACCCGAGAATGATGACACCAGGATCCACCTGGATCTGTCCAGGTCTGGGTTCGCAGAGGTTCCTGGAAAGGAATTGATCAACGCCATTTGTACGCCGCCTGCAAGTGGTTACTTACCGTAAAGCGGGTTGGGAGACCCCGTCCTCATACCCAAAGTGCTCATGTCCAGCCCAAGGTCCGGGACGTGCTCTGCCCTCCAAGGTCTGCATTATATCAATGGCTGTTCCAAATGTGTCTCTAACGTCTTTGGACGCGACCGCACAGGTGTCTGGATCTACGAAGGTATATCGTTGGTATTCCCACATAGTGAGGACTGAAGAAAGTACTCACCACTGGCCGCAATGGTGATGACACCGTGCAATGCACCAGCATCGTTGTTCGCGGAGCCATCCTCGGGATTCGGATTGGGTTTGTCGAATACAGAATCCCAGGTCGCCTGATCGCCGAGGAGATCTTTGTCATCTCGCATTGCATGTCGATCGAACCGAGCATCACCAGTAGCCCCTTTCTCGCCCATGTAGTTCATGCCCATGCGTGTGAATGCAATCTGGCGTAGCGCTTTGGGGATGAGATCGATAGGGCGGCCCTGGGCTTCGCGTTTGGCAGTGTCGATTTCTTGCAGAAAGTCGACTACATCCTGCGAAGATGAAGGTTGGAATAACGTCAGCGCGGTCTTGAAGCGCCTGACGTCGGTGATCCTGAAGAAAACGAAGTTTTCGGCTTTCTGTAGGGCGTCCTGTCAGCGAGAGAAATATAACATGACCGTGGCATACCTTTGGAAAGAGATAGATGGTATCCCCCTGCACATTGTTTGGGTCGGGGAGGTCCTCGACATCAGGACTGAGGTCGAAGTCGATACTCAGAGGAATCAGACGCTGCTGACGGCCGATATACGCAGCGTTGAACGCGGGACGTCGACGGAGAGGTGGGGGGACTAGGGGAATGATCGAGCGACGTGAGAGGAACTGGAAGTTCGATTGACTAGGGGCAGACATGACCGTGCAGGTGCGATGGGGGTGCTGGCCTAGAAGACACGGAGCAGGAGTTCGTTATATCTGACGGATAATAATTTTGACGAATAATCAGAAGTATTGTGGTCATTCCTGGAGTAATGTGTATTTCGTCCGCCACGCCATGCAAGTATGCGTGCCCCCGAACTCTGATAATACTAACGCTGCTTACCTCTGACGTGCATGGACCCAACGCACGTTCACATTGACACCATTGGCGAGGAAACTCTGATTCCTCTTTGACCAATCCTTTGTCAGCTCTGCACCATGGGACTTCCGTCTGGCCCTCCATGCCAGCATCATCAATATGGAGGCACCAGCTGGGCGGTTCACACGCCAATGACTGGAGGAAGAGTTTTGGGGCTGTAGTCTGCAGGGTTTTGGCAAAGTTCAAATCTTTGGATAGACATCCCTTCCGCTTCGGCGCTGGTGGATTCGGAGGGAGGTTGAGGGGCTGTAGGTGGCAAGCTGCACACTTACCTCCGGCAGCCGGCGTTGTCGAGCCTCGGCCACTGCGCCGATCATGATTTAATTTCCATCTCGGGAATAGGCGCTTACAAAGAGCATTGCCCCAGTTCGTGCAACCGCCACACTGGGGGTTCAGACGACCATATTCTTATCGTGAATGGAACAGAGGCCGGAACTATGTACAACGATCCCTATCGTACAACTAGATAATTCCCGGGTGCGCAGCTACAATGGTTTTGATCAAAAGACTACCGCTCAGGAGCTCTCTCAGCTCATCTTTAGGGAGCGAGTCCGACGAGGGGCGATAGGTGCTAAGCCTGCTGTACGACAAGGGTGTGGTTGTGTTGTCCTGGGAGAGTTTCAGAAGCTTAGGAAGCAGTACGTCTTCAGTAAGAACGCGCTCTTCGAACCACTCTGCGTTCACTCCCCAGTTCTCGAAGAACTTCTGCTGGTGCGGCATGAACTTAGGGTCAAGCAAGAGCAGCCCGAAAACTGCCCGCCACGCGCTATCCAATGCCCCCTCTACCCACGCGTGACGGACGCTGATGGCCTCGCCCGCGAAATGCAGACGTCCCTCTCCGGCAGGCGTGTTTAGGCTCTGGTAAGCGTTGCCAAACTTGCCCGGGCCGAAGAAGGCGAAGGCACCTGTCGCAAAAGGGGGTCAGCTACCTCATCTAAAATGACTCATGTGACATACCCATCGTGTACGGATCCCGAGACCAGTTCCACGCGAATGTGTCGATGAGCTGACCTCGCAGAAAGTCTACGGTGACACCATGAATGGTTGCGAGCTCGCGCAACACAAGGTCTACCAGGATCTGGTCTCCATTCCCTATCAGCGAACCCAGTCTCTCTGCATCCTCTGTCCAGCAATAGCTCGCTATCAGCGTGGTCGTCTTGCCTGCCTTTACGTCACCGAAGGACGGATAAACTACGGTCCTCAGCGGGCTGTCCGTGTATGTTTGCCCGCCAATGATGTTGATCGGATTGCCATCCTTGTCTGTCGCAGTCGTCCACCAGGCTGTGCGGAACTGCATGCCGATCTTGATGGAGGGGCCATAGTTCAGCTGGCGTAGGGCATTGGACTGCATGGGTGTGAGCCCTGCCTTGCTGAGCTCGATGGTGCGCATCACCGGGAGGGGAATGGTGCTTATGACATGGCTGAATTGGTGGCGTTCTACACCGTCAGTGGTGACCTCCATGAAGGCGTTGCCGTTGGAGGCTGTGCTGAGACCGATGCTCGTTACTCGTTTGTTGAAGGAGAGTGCATCGCTTCGTCGGCTGCGGATATATTTGGCCATGCAGTCCGCAAGCTGGTACGCGCCACCGCTGAGCAGAATTAATCATCAGGAGCTGACAGAATAATCTCTAGGACTCACTCGATACACCACCATCGCGTGCTCTCCATGGCATCCGTCGGCGGAGACCAGCCGAATGCGACCGCTTCAAGGACAGTCTCTGAGAGGGCACGGTCGTACCAACCAGTGGACTTGTCGAACGTTTCGACCCAGTTGATGACGTCGGTAGGAAGTGGTCCATCGGGTAAGCGTTGCGCTAACCTCGAGCTGGGACGGTACGCGATCGACATATACGCACGCGTAGAGTAGTGATCGAATTTCTTCATGTACTCCCATCCGCTGCTAGTACCGTTGGTCAAATCCGCGAGTAGGGCCGTCGCAAATGGTTCAATGACGTCGTCGGCAATGGCCTTCGCACCGACGTCGAGATAGCGCTGTGCCTCTGTGGTGTCCTGGATCACCGCTTTGCCCTTGAAGGGGTCGTTCGCGGGGACAGCGTTCTGTTTCACGGTGAGGCTGTTGTACGACAGGAATGTATCGTTGTTGGCAGCACCGCGGAAGTAGAAGGGTTTCAGCTTGGCTTTGAGTGCGATATCGGCTGTGTTGAGGGGGGTGTAATCGAACAGCCGGAATACACGATGCATAGCCGGAATCTCGGGGAAGCGCATCGCACCGACATCGAAATAGTTGTATGGCGCGCCCGTGGAGTTGGGAAATGTGTGGGTGTAGAGGCGTCCTCCTACTCGGTCGCGAGCTTCTATGATCTTGTATGGAATGCCGAGGTCGTCGAGGATAAGGGCAGTATACAACCCACATGCACCTGCGAAGAAATTTTCGAGCATTCAGCGTAACGAATACTTCAAGTAATCTAAAAGTATACCTGCACCTAGAATTCCGACCGGGAGCGGCGACTCTGACAGCGGAGTGCACTGCGGGTTTGCGCGCGGCTGTGGAGCTCGGAGGAAGTGACTTATCAAATGTCGACCGTAATGAGCAAAGACGTCGTTTCCTAAAGTCTCGAAGGGCATGATGTCTGTAGGCGGCGGACAGTGTTCACCGATGTTTGGATAGTAATATACAACCTGTTATATTCGTTGAGGATCTATGGCGGCACTTACACAATCCAGCCGTAGGGGCTTGACACTAGGTCACCATGAGGACGGAGTTCCGCTTCCACACGATCTTCCAGAATTCCTGTTAGCGTCAAAGGACACCGCCAATTTCCATGACTCCCACACGACTAGTGAACGCGGGTGTCTGCAACACGTTTCCTATTGCTCGTGTGCAATTGCATTTTTGAGTAGTGTCATTGACTCCTTCTTGGGTAATACTGCTTGAACTTTACCCCAGCAGTTATAGCAGGTGACTACAAATGTGCCGTTATGATTCGCTGAGAACTTGGATGAAAGACATTTACGTCGCGAGCTTCAAGCGCTGATCAAAGCGGCATATTGAACGTGGCCCCAAAATCCAGATAGCATGCTTCGCTGGGAGTCACTTGGGCCGCAATTTGACCCTCTTGAGCATACAGTCCCGATGGCTCCCAAGGTTCTGGGGCGATATTTGCCCAGGAGGCGGTTCGACATACAATCGATGAGGAGGAGAGACTTTTGAGTTCGTCGAAGCTTGAGCCTTGCTTGAACCTCGTGTCTTTCACTCCAAACAAGATCCGACCGGCGGTCCTGAGGCGAAAGGGGCGTACATCGAGATTTCTGAGTATAACGTAGTGGCGGTATCGGATTGTGATAAGAACCAAACAATGGTAAACATGTATTATACCTTGCCCTATTTGGGAAGTCTTATTCGTCACTAAGTCAGACCCTGAGCGTACGAGGATGCTCCATATTTCCAGCGTGCTGAATAGCTCTTCCGTGATTACTATTGGCTCGTGAGTTTCCTATCAATCGAAGACGCGGATGCATTTGAAGCGGATATAGCTCATTTAGAGTTACGCTTGGGCCTTTTCGACCAGTCGGATCGAGAACGTTTCTGAATTGGCCAGTCCGCCCCGTCCGCCCCGCTCCGGAGTCCGCCCCTCATTAGCGCCTGTCCGCCCCATGTGTGACTTTCCGTGACTAGCTGTGACTGCATATGGTGGTCTGTGACGGCGTACGGCTGAGTGTCATACTCGCGCCCTGTAACACACATGTCCTATTTTACTTTTTTATAATCACGGAGATTCTTCTCTCCATCATTGGCGCTGACAATCGAACCTCGTGCTACACAAAACGCGCTACTCAATACACTTCTTCTCTTCGCCGTCGCCAGGCCGGATCCTGCCCGCCGCGAGCACGTTCCACAGCATACCTGCGAGA